>KN832568.1:551138-653240 GCA_000827205.1 Plicaturopsis crispa FD-325 SS-3 | reverse complement strand
AAAATATATTGCTGGCCATGACACACAGAGGAGGCAAGTCAACGAAAAAATGCAAAAAATGCGAAAAAAAAAATTTGATGCCCTATGTGAGAATGTGGCTGGAATTTCGAGGCCAGAGGTGCGGAAGGAGGTCCGTGCGCAGAGGTGCAAAGCCGGTGAGCCGAAAAAATTGCATGATTTGTAAGCTAGAGGGTCGCTGTGGCTGAGGGATTCACCAGGATTGCCCAGATGGCTGAAGTGGCTGAAAGTGGCTGGTATTTGGTTGGGGGATGTATTATAATGTGTTGCCATAAGGCGGTTGCCTGACGTATTGTAACGCGACATGTGCTCGTAACCACAATGTATTATAATTCAGGTACAGGGACTGGTGGCATAGAGCCGTCCGAGTATAATAGCAAGTGCGAGTCGTCGAGTAAAAAATCACGTACTTTGTCTTTGTGCAAATCGGCTGCCTCTGGTTTCTTTAGATCGTGTGTTGACGGATCTATGACTAGCCGTCCATTATACGCCGTTGCAGTTTTGCGCCAGGGCGGTAGCTCGAACGGTTTGAGCGTCTCGCCTTGCATCGGGTGGTAGGTGCTCAGTGCGAGCTTGTCAAGCTGAGTCGGTTTCTTCTTCTTCGCCGGCCTTTTAGTCCGTCGCTTTGGTTGGGGATGCGATGGTAAGGGGGGTGGAGCTGCTGGCTGCTGGCCTTCGCGCCACTCCTCTGGTAGGCGTTGAATGACTGGGTTGCGAGTGCCTATTTTATGGAGGCGCGTCGCGTATCGGGCATTGTTGAGATCAAGTGCGATTGAAATGGGCGGGATTGCTGTAATGAGCTCCAGAGCTTTGATCGGTGTTGTCTTGAATGCGGCCGCAATCTGTCGGAGTGCCTGATTCTGTACTTTACCCAGTAGGTCAATGTGCTTCCGTTTTCCCGTCCACCATGCCGGGCTGGCATATGTGAGGATGGGGAGGACACACGTCCTGAAAAGGGTGCGCATGTGGTCCTGTGATAGACCCCGGATCGTGTTAGCAAGCATTCTCATCCCGTTTACCGATGCGCTCGCACGATCCGCGAGGTCGCGCACATGCTGATCAAATGTGAGTTTCCTATCAAATAGGACTCCCAGCCACCGAATAGTGGTACCTGCCGATTTTATGGTGGGTGTACCATTAGGTCCTGGGAGCGAAATGCTCGGCGAGTGACCGTGGTCGTGTCTCCATGAATGATGCATCAGGTCGGTTTTGTCGGCTGCCGCCGACATGCCGACGCCTTCTAGCCACTGCGATACATGTGCGAAAGATCTGCTTAGAATGCGAACGTTAGTATCCAACGATTCCGAAGATACTACATCAGGAAAACCCCGGATTCTTAAAAATCCTTAAGGCTCACTAATTTCGCATCAAGTTTGCATAACGGTGGTAAATGGCACTAATGTCCAGGCTCCTAACCACCCGGCCTTGGGAGTTGTGAATGGATTAGAGTTGCTGAGTTTGAATTGCGTCATGTGATTTTCGGAAAGCGCCGAAAGTGGCTGCAAGAGTGAATGTCGACTTAGAATTTATTCACAACTCCCAAGGCCGGGTGGTTAGGAGCCTGACTAATGTCTCTAAGTCTCTAAGTTTTCATAAGTTAGAAAGCTTCATGCTAAGTAGTCTCACTGTTGTACGAGTATAATTGTAATTGGTATCAGTGTATGTCCACTGTAGCTCATTGTGATGGCATTCGAAGCCGGATTCCAAATTGTACCTGTGGTCTTCAATTGCAACGTTTCTCAATAAAGGTGTATTCTATTGTCAAGTGGATTGGTACAGGATAGCGTAAATCAGGATGTACGAGCCCTCTAAACAGCGTTATTGCGACAAACGTGTATGCAAAGCCGTGCTCCTGCCGTTGACATTCTGCATGGTGCATACACAGTCCATGTCGCGGCGCGGCGCATCTGCGCGGGCTGCGGACGGGGAGGTGCGGCAGGACATCGACCAGCACGCGCTGCTTGCGCACTACGGGGCGGACGCGAGGCGCGGCGGGACGAGGTCGTAGGGCAAATGCGTCGGCACGGACGTGCGCACACGCGAGAGGGGGTAGAGGAAGGAGGAGAAGACAGAGGGCGGGCAGTAGACGGGTGGTGGGTGCGCAAACGCTAAGTCGCGGCCGTCGACGGGGGTGCCTTGAAGTCGAGAGGCGATACTGGCTTGTCCGAATGAGCATGCTAAATAACTGTAGTAAAGTTATGACTCACCATGGATATAGAAAAACCGTCTCCCCGAAGCATCCAGTGCGACGTTGGTCGTCGTCTAGTGCGCGCTGCGTTGCATAAGGCGGCAACAAGGTTGGCAGACGAGGAGTAAACAGTGCTTGACGTGGCAGAGCATTAGACAAGGACACGACTCCGTGTGGCGCGCCGGCGCTAAAAGTTTAAACTCCGCTTGAACTTGCCTGCCACGTCGACGATTCGACTTTGCGTTCATGTTTGTCTTGTCTCTTTCCTCCCTCCTGTTCCCTTCCAAAGTTCCATTTCCTTTGTCGTCGTCCATCTCCCATCCGAGGTTTGTACAGTGTTATATTCGCTGGCTCGGCGTCACGGTGAGCCCCTCTTCTAACCTCTCACTCGCAATTGCTCATCCATATTATAGCACACCTCATCCGCCCCCCCTCGCACTAATATCTACACTAACTCGTGAGTATCATATCACTATACACAGCATCTCGCGCTGTTATTTCGTCGGAAGGAAGCATCATGACGGCCTGGTGCGTGATAAGTTAGCTATTTCGGTTCATTGTCCACTGACTGCTTGTTTCACAGATTTTTGCTGCACGCCGCATCGTGCGTCGTTGCATACCCACACGCTCGCGACCGTCCTCGCCTTACGTGGTTTACGCTGCGCTAATGACCGCGCGCTCCGGAGGTCGTTGCGTGCATTTGCGCCGGAGGTAAGTTGATTGCTCATTTACAGAAGTACATATTGTCTGACCTTAAACGCACTTAGATGCCCTCGTTATTATGGCATGGGTTGCGGATGGGATACATTAGATATACTATGTGTTGTAGGATACCGTCTGATGTGTGTTTAGTGTAGAGCAATGCAATGTGTTTTGTCTCATTCATCTCCTAGTCCTTGAACATCCGTACATATGTTGAAGTATCTGTTTGTATAGTAATGCCCATAAGCATTGAACTGCATCAAATGGCTATTAGCTTTGCTCTAACTAAATGATAATAACCCGAAATTCATAGCAAAGTCTACTAATGCTCTTAATGTGATGCTAAATTAGAGGGGGGGGTAGCTAAAACCTCTAATTTTATTTACTACCAATAATCACTAATTAGCCTTAATTTTCGATAATTAGGATATATTCACGGAATTAAGGATCCCCCTTTTTCCTGATGTACCAGGTGCCCGTCATCAATATACATCTTGAAGTTGACAGGAGTAGGGCGGTCCGCGCGTGGGCCGCCATCGGCGCGTGCAAGAGCCTCGAAGTGTTCTTGTAGAGCCGCCGTATAGAAAATGGACAGAATAGGCGATACTGGAGATCCCTGGGGTATGCCGTTCTTCACTGGTTTCATCTCTCCGCGCTGACCGTCGAGGCATATGGCTGCTTCGCGGTCTTGCAGGAATGATGAGACCCACTTGACTATCGTGAGGGGTACGTGTTTCCGTCGTAGCTCTCGAAGTAGGCGGTCACATCTGCAAAAAATTTAGGTTGCTGAGAGCGTCTGACAGCTCTCTCAGCGCTCTCAGGCTCTCAGACACCTAGCGCGTTCTGAGAGATGCTGAGAGTACCTCTCAGAGCTCTCAGACGCCACGTGCCCGCATCGGTGATTGATCGCAAGCAAGCAACACTGTTTTCGCATTTGACAACCTTTCCTGCTACAAAACAGCATGTAGCGTGTTTTGTGGGCAAGCTGTTCCTCCGATTTTTTTTCCTGTAGTGTGTAGGCATAGCTATACCATGGCACTTTATCTTGAGATTATTTACACAGACAGAGTCCAATTATTGAAGCAACAAGAAGATTATTACTGAATCCAATCGACCCCCCCGCGCACGCTCGGCCCGAGCTTCTCAGATGTTCTCAGAAATGTGCCGAAACTGACAGCTGCTGAGAGCGCTGAGACGTCTGAGAGCTACGCGAGCATTTTCACTTTTTGCAGATGTTGTTCCAGTCGCCGCTGATGATGACGGGGTTGTCGCGTGGAAGTGGTAAAGAGCGCAGGCGTTTGGCTGCGTCAGCACGTCTACGTATCACGGTTGAAGAGGACCGTGGTTGGCTGTAGATATTGACAAGGGTGGTGGTGGGATTTGGGTGCTGGTGGACGTCGAGTACCTGTATGTCTAGATCCTGTGCGACGTCCGATCGGAGGGTCACTGTAAAGTCGGTGCGCGATCTCTTGGTATACGCTAGAACTCGAGGGCGTTGACCTGCGTTTACCGTCCCGACCGGCAGAATTGGTGACCAGGCGTGGTGCGATACCGGGCCCGTGTTACCCCCTCCGATTCTGTCCCACCATGGTTCGGTCATTAGAATTATATCAAATCTGTTAATGTAGTCGTTTAGTAGCGTATGGCACACGTGGTTGCTCCGGTTTGTGTTTAGCTGCAAGACGCGGATGGGTTTCGTTTTCATGTTGAGGGCTCACCGACGTTCCCCGATAGCAAACCCCCGCCGTGACTGGAGCGCTGCGGTTCCCCGAGCCCTTCCAGCTGGCGTGTTGTGCTCGTCTGCTGTTGCTCCATTGCATCCGCCCAGCTCCCCGCCTCCATTTCATCGACGGGCAAGTTGCCAAATGCATTAGCGTACCCGCCAGGTGCGTTTGACGGGCCCGCCGCTGCCTGGGGCTGGGTCGTCGTCGACGTGCGGGGTTGCGATCTAGCTCCCCTCGTCCGTACTTCCTTCCATCCGTTGTCCTTCCCCTCGTTTCCTTTCCCTTTCCCTTTTGTCGGCTTCGCTTTCGCGCTAGCCTTCTTCGACGATTCCTTCTCCCGCGTGACTCCAATATGCCGTGCCCGCTCAGGGCAGCTCCTCGCATTGGCAGGGTGAGCGCCACCACACCCGGGGCACTTCAGGTGTGATGCCGCGTCAGCCGCAAAGAGGTTTGCGTCCCCGTCGGGATCGCGGTTTCCCCACGGATAGTCCCTCTCGTCGTGTTCCCCACCGCAAATGCGGCAGGTCTTGAAGTTTTTGCATATACCGGCGAAGTGTCCGAATTTCCAGCAGCGGTTGCACTGTTGGACTGGCGGACGGTCGGCGTGTCGGCGGATGGTGCAGTAGCGTCCGAAGGCAGCCAGTATGCCCTTGTGGAGAAGTGCGGCGGCGTCCTCCTCCTTCGTAAACGACAGAACGATAGACGAGAAATCCGTGCCTTCAAGGTCGAACTGGGGCCTCATCCATCGGGGAGGGTGGAGCGGCTGAAGCTCGCTCAGAATCGGGTTGTACTGAGACAGCTCCTCCCAAAGCTCCTGCGGGTTGTATATCTGTCCGTATTGTCTGCCAGTCTCGACACCGTTAACCTGGACCTTATACCACCGTTCGTCCAACAATGTAGTCGCCGGCCCCCCAGCGGCGAGTACATGAAGGAACTTGTCTGCGTGACGTTGCAGTTCGGCGGCGGTCTGGTCCTCGCGTGTGAATACTACGCAGTTGTTTTTCAGGTTATATTTGACGGCGGTGACGATGAGGTGTTTCGAGTCGTCCGAGCGCGCTAGCTGCTCGTTGATGAGCCGCGCCGCATCTCGTTCCGAGGGACGCCCGCCCCCCAACGGGTCGCCCTGGAACGCGACGATTAGTCGAGATGGGTGGTGCGCGGCTAGCGGGTTTTTCGGCAGTGACGGTGTGCGTGTGGAAGATGCTTTGGGTGCCGGTTTGTAAGTCGGTCCCAGCGCAGGCGTTTGTCGCGTTTCTGGAGCTTTGGGTTTTTGCTTGTCCCGTTTCCCGTTCGTTTGCGGAGCTGAGCCCTCGATCCGTTCCTGGATGGATGCGACTTGAGCAGTCAGAGCCTCGAGGGACTTCATAATTGTTGTCTCATTCTGTGTCACAAAGGAGTCAGCCTGTTCGCGGGGCGTATCGTTGTTTTCTGCGAGAGCTTCGGGTGCGACTTTACTCATTATTGCAGACGCTAACTCCTTTATTCTCTCTGGCCATTCGCGATGCACCGACACGTCCTTTAACGCGGCGACCGCAGCTCTCAATTGGGATTCGACCATGTCATTGAGCGAGTCAGAGTGCATGGGTGCTCGGGGATGGTACTCATCGTCCAGCATGGGCACTCTGTCGCTTCTGTTGCCGTTCTGCTTCCATCCAGAGTCGAAACGATGAAGCATTCCATTCTCGGGTCTTTGCCTTTTCTCCTTGCGCGCGGATGGAGACGACTGCGTCGAGGAAGGCGCTGAGTCGACGCGTTTCTCGTGCGGATTTTGCTCAGGAAAGCCGCGTTTACCCGCGCTTTTGCATGGGCTGATTCGGTTCAAGGTATTATTTGCGCCCGAGAGGACTCGCTGTGTAGCTGGGTCCATCCCTGGGGCCATAGTCTAGCTAGCCGCCGACCACCGGTAGAGCGTTAAGCGTGGGAAAAAGTATAGAGGTGGTGGTAGCGGTCAGAGGAGAGTTTGGCGGTCGAGATGGGCGTCAAGAACAAAACGAGTTCGAGTCTTTCGAAATTCACTCTAGCGCGCATGATATGCCACGTGACTACATCGGTTCGACCACGTGGGCGCGTTTGCCTGTCTGGCGCGTCCCAGTCGCCCAGCTGTAATTTCGCTTAGGAGCTGCTGGACACAAGTACAGAATGCGTTGAATGAGATGCCGCCGCTCTCTTACGTAGCGAGGTACGAGCGGAGGAAGAGAGTATAGTCTTTGAGCAAGCGGTAGGCGCGGCGCGAGCTTCTTCCCTCCGCACCGCGACTCGCTGCTACCGCTAGACTCTGGCTCCCTCGCTCTGTTCTTTTCCTCGCCCTCCACACCTCCTTCTTCACAAGGACGCTGACTGAGTGCCTCGCTTCACGCCCCGCCAAGGTTTCCTTGTTGTGCGTTTCCTCTCGGTTCTCTTGGATTCACCGAGAGCTGCGATGCGGCCCACCCGCCCTCGCAGCTTACCTCGGTTTCCCTTAGGCCAGGATTCATGCAGCGGGACAGGAAAGCGCAAGCGCTTTCGCCCATCCGTCTCGCAGAAAGCTGTTTTCGCACACCGTAGCATTCATGCCCATTAAGTAGTACTTACACCTATGAATGACATTCATTCAAACTCTCTCACTGCCCTTGCCGTGTCTCAGCGAACGCTTAAAGATTTGGATTTATCGTGACTATGGTTTCAAATTGACTATAGCGGTGGTACAAGAGAGAGCGGTGTTTGCACGAAAAAATATCCATAGTTACCCCGAGCCCGGTGTGCACAGACTCTTTTTTTCGACAATGCTTGTGGTACAGCTAGGAAAACGTTTTAGTACTATTTATAGGCATGATATGATCGACGAAGACGATACCTGAATATTCCCTCGCAACTATGGCCTCCGACCCCTCATCCAACCTGAGAGCCCGACCACTCGCTGCAATCAACCTTCGTCGCAGTCCCCACCGCCAGCCCCACCCCACTCGGGCTCAAAAACGCGTCCGACGCGCCCGAGTCAATGCACAAATCAAAGTTGACGTTCGCGCCGTACTGGTTCGTGTCGCTCGTGCTGCCCATCGCGCACAGCGGGTTGCCCGCCGCAGGGCACAGATTCGTGACCTTCACCACGATCGTCTTCGGCGCGGACAGCGCGTTCCCGCTCGAGTCCGTCTTGCCCGTGAGGCTCCAGCACCCGCCGCACGCGGGGCCCGCGCCCGCGCCGGGGCCCACGCCGAAGACGTTCTGCGAGACCGCGGCGGAGTAGCCCGGGGAGGTGTAGAACCCGCACGCGGTGGTCGCGACGTTGCAGTTGCCGCTGCCCCAGGAGTCGGTCGAGCCGTACTCGGTGAAGGACGCGGTGTACGTCTGGGCGGAGGCGAGGAGGGGCAGAAGCCCTAAGAGGGCGGCGAGTTTTGTGATGGGCGACATGCTGGTGAGGGCGATGGGGAGCACTAGAGAATGCCGCTTATTTATACAGCGACGCGTGAGCAGGCCGCGGAATATTCGAAGATGGGCATGGGGGTGCTCTCACCGTGATAGACACCGCAAGCTGGCGAGATGCGGGGGGAGGGCTATGCTTCCCGAGATACTTGCGCACTACGCAGCGAGAACCGTTGGGGCGGCGATCGCACTGTATAGTCACATGGAAATGGGGCATCGGCAATTTGTCGCCCGTCTGTTGCAGGCCTACGCTTTGGTCCAGGGATCGGGTAGTTGTCGGTGACTTCACTGCTTCGACAGCACTGGATGGTGATGCAAGCCTGGCCATGAGACGAAGTCTTCGACATAGTAATACGGTCCAGATAATCAAAACGAAAATCAAAAACGTCCGACCATGTTCTGGCTATGCTGCGGAAACTGGATGCCTCGGTTGTGTAGAGAGTGGCCTGAATGCGTCAAGGAAGGCTTGGTTGAACAAGCCGGAGATGATTTGAATGTGAAGCAGCCACAAGTACTCCTTCCAGAGTATTCGCGAGGAAGGGCCAGTAGAGCTACTGAAAACGCGTAGTTGTCGGTGTTCCTCTGGAAAAGTTGAGTCGCAGACTCAATGGGAATTTGATTTGTGGACGCGTTGGTCTGAAGGACAGGGCCCGAAGGCGGAGGTACATTGCCTAGGATTATTCAAATTCAAAAATACAGGAAATTACATTGAAAACGTATCCTACATACCACCTCGCGCCACGATCATTAATGTCATCGCCAGATTATCCAGCCCCTCACAGCCGTCACGAGCCAATGCCCGACAGCACCTTGAACACGTCGTTCTGCCTCTCCCTGAACGCCTTCAAGCGCGTCATCCCCAACGCAAGCCCATTTATCCGGTTGGTAAACGCAACCGCACGCCCCTCCACGCTCCTCCGCCCCTCCTCCACCTCGCGTCTGCCGTCCGCATACCCCACCCCCTGCACCAGCATCTTCTTCACGCGCTCCATCCTCGGCGGCGGGATCTCCTCCCCGCGCTGCGCAAGCTCCATCGCCTGCCGATCATCGTCCTCCTCCACCTCCTTCGCCTGCCGCCCGATCCCCGCGAGCTCGTGCATGAAAGGGCGCAGCTGCGGTGGGCACTGCTCCAGCTCGAACGGCTTCCCGAGGACGCCCACCACCGCGCCGTCCGCCGTCATCGACGTCGTGGACACTTCGAGGATCGCGAGCGCGACGGCGGCGAAGTACGCGCGCGGCGGGTCTGTGGTGAGCATGTGCCGCAAAGTCAGCGTGGCCTCGAGCACGTCGCCGAGCGAAGCGTAGAGCGTCTCGCGGATGAACTCGATCGCAGGGGAGTGTGCGGAGAGGATCGTGGGGGACGGGGAGCGGGGGCCGTACGGCGATAGGAATGTAGGCGACTGCGGGGGTAGTTGGCTGCTAGAGGGAACCGGGGACGGGTGCGACGGCAGACGCACATGGGACGAGCCCGGAGAAGAGCCGGGGGATGATTGTGGGGATGGGTCATAGACTGGAGGCGGCACGAACGAGGCCTTTACTTTGAGACCCGACGCTCCGCTGGTCCCTTGCCCCGCGTCGATGGCTGCCTGCAAATCGTCGCCGAGGCGCTCCTGGAACGACCGCCGCTGGCTAATTTCGATGGCCACCGCCCGCATGTCCGCTGCGATCCCGCTGAGCGACGGCGCGGGGGGCACCGCGAGCGGCCGGAGGCCGCAGATGATGCGTGCGAGATCGTGCTGGTGCTCCGGGGTAAGCGCCTGGATTCGCGGCACTGTCTGAGACCAGACGCGCAGAAAGGATATAAATGCGGGCGGGCAGTTGCTCTCGGACAGCTCCATCGGCGCAGATGTTTTGGTAGCTCGGGGAAGTGGGACTGAAGGCGGCGAAGTGGTACAGCGAAGCGCTGCAAAATATAGACATAATGCGGGGCCTGATAACGCCTGCGGTTAGATACGTAGACACGATACGATGGTCCCGCAAGGACTCACCAGTAATCATTAGATCCCCCTCGGCGCTACCGAGCACTTCTGCATCGATTAGCCGCTCTGCTTTCGCCTGCGTTAACGATGATTTCAGGTAGCGATGAAAGCTGTCTTGAACGAATTCCTCCGTCAGTCGCTGGTCTTGTGAGTTCGACATGGTGGAAAGATTAGAAAGCGCGCTTGGGTGCGTACAGCGCGAATTTATAAGTAAAATCCTGAGCGGAGTGGCAGTGCTCGAGACAGCCCGAGTCAAGGCACGGCACGGAAGGAACCTCCGTTTATGTTCGTGTGAAACTTGACATCATCATAGGTACTTACAGCCCGAGACCGATACCTGTGCAGTCAAGACGGTTTGAAGACGACCGGCGGTCGCATACGAATCGCAAGTTCAAAAGGTTTTCCATAGCAATTGTCGAGATGGGTACATGCAATAGTGACGGGACGGACAAGCTCAACGAGAAACGAAGTTGCTATACATGTCCGGCCATACCATCAAGGGTTCCAGGATCCGTCTGTCTTCCTCGTCCATCTGTCGAAGCTCCTCAGCCATCTCCTTTTTCTCTTCGATGATTTCCTCAACCATCTCGCGCACAAAGTTAATAATTGGGTTGCATGGGTCAGAGGCGGGGTCGAACTTGATCTTTGTGTAGATATCCTCGGCCGAGTTGACTTCGGATCTTTCGATGGGACGGTCGTCTATACAAAAATACGCTGCAGCGATATAGCTTCGTCAGTAATGTGCATGTGAGTCGTAGGGTAAATGGGCTTACGCGAGCGCCACAGTTCCATCTCACCAATGACCCTGTATATCTCTATACAGCCGAAGTCTTGTTGGAATGGACGATATTGTCCAATCGTCATGATGTCTCTGTCGCAATCATGGTTTTTGGTGCGTTCAAAGTCAATTATCAGAGGCTCGCCATTGTGGTCGAGGACGTTGGGCTCATGAAAGTCACCGTGATACAGACCGAGGTCATGTATGCGGGCAAGCTTGGCGAGGGTCTTGTACCTACGAAACGGATTTGGTCAGATTCGCCGCCAACCCTAGCCTTCAAGGATGGACTTACTGATATCGTTTGTCCATTTCAGAGAAATCCATGTCCATCGGCTCGCCACAGTACTGCAATACGAGGCACGAGATCCACAATCCGTTGCAGTTCGAGCGGAAGAAGCCGAAGCATGGAGGGACAATATCGCCTTGGAATGCCGATAGCTCATTCTCGTAGCGGCTTGCTTCAGACTCGAAGACTTTGGCGTCGGGTGCTCTATCCACATAGTGTTTGACGATTTTGAGTACCACTTGGGTGGCGCTCTCGTCATTGAGACGAAGCTTCGCGCGATAGGTGGTCGCCCTCTGTCCGCGATGAATCTCATCCGAGTCGATGTCTATGACATGTATGTTTCCCAATGTCACCGTACCACTCGCAAGGGGTCCAAGGTACACCCTTGTGAGACGGACTTTAGACAGGAATCTCGGGGATTTCGGAGCGATTGGCAAGTCGTGGGCTTCGACCCCGATGGCCGTTAAGTCGAGAGTGATGGACGTGATTGACTCGGACATGTTGAATCAGAGTCGATAGCGAGTGATGCTGCGATGCTAGCTAGATACAAAGGGAAATCAGTAATCTTTGTTAAATGACACACCAAGTAGGTCTTTTATATGGTATCCTCGGCTCGCTATGAGTGCCTGCACACTCAAGCGTCGTGGCATTGTACGACACCGGGATATTTCCCGCTTGACACGCCCGGCCAACGAGTTTGCAACGTGAAGGTTTGGTGAAAGTCCCAAAACGAGTTCGAACTTGGTCGCCCGTTGCCGCGTGCCACCACGTTCTTTCTTCCTCCGCCGTTCTCATTTCTCGTTTCGGTCAAGATGGAAGCATACCGAACGCCACAAAAGTTGCGCGCTAAGTAGCAGCAAACTTGACGCTGAGGCCTTCAAAGGCAGTGACCCTAAGGATGACGAGGTGTGCAGCCTGATGACGAGGACGAGGATGATTACGAGGGCAAATCTGCTAAAATACCAACCGTCAAACGTCGAATACTGATATAACATATACGTACATCGTCAAACAACGAATGTGCATGTTCATCGCGCCTCAGAAAGTCGTATGCGATCGTTTTGAAGCGAGTACTGTCTACAGGATGAGCTGAGACTAGGTCAGTTATGCGGCATTTATTCTAGCAAGGGTGCCAAAATCCGTTTGTCTTCCTCGTCCATCTGTCGAAGCTCCTCAGCTATCACCTTTTTCTCAGCGATGATCTCCTCGGCAAGCGGGCGCACAGCGTCAAGAACTTGATTGTACTGTTCAGGTGCAACCGTGATTTTGGCGACGATATCCTCGGCCGAGTTGACTTCGAATTTTTCAACGGTACGGCTGCGGAGTTTAAAATACGCTGCAGCAACATAACTGGGTCAGAGATGGGCAGGCGAGTCGAAGAATGACTGGGTATACGTGCACGCCATAGACACATCTCACAAACGACGTCATATATCTCCCCGCAGCCGAAGTCTTGCTCGAATGGACGATATTGACCGACTGTTAGAATATCGCGGTAGCACTCGTGGCTTTTTGCGCATTCAAAGTCGATTATGACTGGTTCACCATTGTTGTTGAGGACGTTGAGCTCTTGCAAGTCGCCGTGAGACAGACCGAGGTCGTGTATGCGCGCAAGCTTGGCGATCGTCTTATACCTGCAAAATCAATGCGTTCAGATTTACAGTCGATTGGCTCGGAATCCAGCCGTTGAGGGTAACGTACCGGTACCTTCTGTCCATCTCCGAGAAATCCAAGTCTATCGGCTCGCCACAATGCTGCAGTACGAGGCAGGAGATCCACAGTCCATTGCAGTTGGAACGGAAGAAGCCAAAGCACCAAGGTACAATGTCGCCTTGAACCGTTGACAGCTCGTTCTCGTAACGGCCCGCTTCGGACTCGAGTATCTTAGCGTCCGGGGCTCTATCCACGTAGTGTCGTACGATTTTGAGTACGACTTCGATTTCTTCGTCATCGAGATGGATCCTTGCGCGGTAGACAGTAGCCCTCCGTCCACGGTGGATCACGTCAATGTCTGTGACATTGATACTTCCTGCCAGCGCCACCGGAATGCTAGAGGCGTCAGCCAGATGTATCCTCTTGAGTTGGACTGCAGAAAGGAGAGTTGGGGATTCCGGAGCAATTGGCAGATCGTGGGGTACAACCCTGATCGCCTTCAAGTCGATAGTGATGGATGTGATCGACATGTCGCTAAGACTCGCTTGCGAGTGACGCTATATAGGAAAGAGATATCAGCAATACAGCCCAGTGGCAAGCTTGGTGAGCTATCCTTACGGTTCAGAATGCGAGAAATCAGAGATTCCACAACCAGTTTCGAAGCTTCAAGCCTCGCGTCACCGAGTGAACCGACCACCCCGGCTTGAAAAAATGCCGCACACGCATGCTCCTTCATTCCAGCAAGGGTGCCAGGATCTATCTAGATTGCAAAACATAGACCTAATGCAGGGCCTAACAACGCCTGCGGTTACATACACAGACACGACACGATGAACCCGCAAGGACTCACTAGTAATCATCAGATCCCTCTCGGCGCTACCGAGCACTTCATCATCGATAAACCACTTGAGTACGACTGCAATGTCCTTGTCATTGAGATGAAGCTTCGCACGATAGACGGTAGCCCTGCGTCCGCGATGGATCTCATCAATGTCGATAACATTGTCTTCCTCGGATACTACCGCACTGCTCGTACTAAGGGGGTTTGGCCGTGCAAAATGTATCCTTTCGAGACGGACTTGAGACAGGAAAGTCGGGGAGTTCGGAGCGACTGGCAAGTCGTCGGCTTTCACCCCGGCTGCCGTCAAATCGCGCGTGATAGAGGCGATTATGGCATGCAGCCAATGCTTGAATTGGTGATAAGTGACGCTGAATTTGAGAGGACCTTTCAGTACGTTTCGTTGCATGACGCGACTGAGCAAACCTTTGTGGGGTCTTTTGGCCGACATTCTCTCCAGTCCAGCCTAGTCGAACTCGGCGTTCCTGGATACATAGAACTTTTGAAGTTCAGGAGAAAGGTCCACGCCGCACGCACAGAGTTCAGCAAAGCAAGTTTGATTTTGTAAGTTACTCGTAATCATGAATGCTGGCTGGCGGCGCTCCAGAGAGAAAGGGAGGCTGCCAGAAGTCGACTACAAGGGTCCCTCAGATCCCAACCGAAGCGTGGAGTTCTTGTGCGCGTTGTCGTTTTCTGCAGTCCGAACGTCGCCACCGCTGTCGCCGTCGTCGAGCTCATCGTCGCGAATATTTTTGAAGTCGAGTAGGACGCGCGACGGTCGTGGATGTTCGTTGATCAAAAAGAAACGCGACAGATTAAAACTCCGCTCAGCTGGTTGATTTCACACTACCACCATCGCGGCAGGCGGCGCCCACGAAATCGACAGCGACGACGACAAACGGGACGGCAACACGCGTAGCGCTCTGCGGGGTCGCGGGGACGACATATGAACAGCGTGCAGACCGTTACAAGTCTACTCCGAAGTGGACGCGAGCACGAGATGATACCCTCCGATGGCCAGATGCCCCCGTCCAAGCGGAAAGCAAGTGACGACGCGAATCCACTCACAAAGGCAGCAAAGAGGTCCAAGAATCAGGTAAGGAGCATTGTCGTTAATTAGAACTAAAGAAACTAATCGCAGAGCACATACTAGGCGAAACCTGAAAATAAACGAAAGCGTGCGTACCCATTGGCAAGTCGCGTGTTTGGACGCGTCGTTGACTCGCTTATGCCTTTTCAGTGAATGGGGAGACTGTCGCAGGTGGTCTTAGGATTACTCGTGCCCCACCGTCACGCCCGCACTCCCCACACTCCAGCCATACACCTCAACCAGAACCCACCCGTGCACCGTCTCGACCGCCTTCCTCCCAATCCAATCGGCCACTGCCATCGTTAGCCGCTCCAGGTCCTTCGGAACCACCAACGAAGAAATTACGGGCCGAATCTTCGGGGCCGAAGTCGCGGGTCGTGGGGAAAGGGAAGGATCGCGCTGTATCGGCTTCAGCAAGGGATGACCAGGAAGTGGACGAGGACGTGCGGCAGATGCAGTCTGAAACCGACACATTACGACGAAAATCTCGCGCAGCCGAGGCGAGCGCTACGAATTCGTCCGGGTCGTCGTCGATAAACCCTGCGTTTCAATTTCCGTCTGCTCCTGCGAAGGCGAAGCATGCGGATGCCCTGGAGCTCCTCCCCGAACACGACACTCCGCAAATGGCACGAAATAAGGTCTTGCGTTCCGAGAACACTGCCCAGCACACGCATGCAAGACGAAGTTCTATCAGCGGACGAGGGAAACGAATAAGCTCGACATATGAGACTACCGGCGTTATTTGTGCGTGACCATGCTATTTCTATAGTTTTTTTTTTACTGAGAGAGCAGTATAGCCCAACCGCACACATCCGTTTCCGACTCTAGCTTTTATAAGCACATCGACTGTGATCTGCCCGAAGGCATACGCGCGCGACAGCTTCTTATATGGTGTACTTCCCGTGCACCCCTCAATCCAACCGTGGGGTCGTCGTCTAAACAAAAGACTGGCTCCAAGAGTTCTGGGAAGGACCCACCGCTTCCGCCATTGCACAAGGATAGCGCAGAGGTCCTCCAGAAAGTGAAGGATGGCATGATGAAGCTCCTGGCAGAGAAGCGGATCGACACGAACACCTACAGTCCGTATCAGTCGTCCAACGTCCTGGATGGATTGAAGGACACGACTTCCGTCGGCGAGAACGTGCAAAATGTCAGGAACAAGGCACGAGAGATCAAATTCGAGGTGCAACTCGGGAGGTAGATAGTAATTGTTTTATCGTGCCGTTCTGCGTGTATTGACGATACGTACAGGATCAAAGCAGAGGAGGTGGCATGGGACGAGGCGGAAGATTTTTACAAGTCATACCGCAAGAACACCCTGGCTGATATGGAGAGGCTACGACATCCACCATCTGCGAAAGCCAAAGGAAAGCAGAGAGCGACCTCTCAGGATCCTGCAGAGTTCATGCCCCGCGAATACGAGCTTCCCGAAGAGTTCCGTGGAAATGACGGCATCAGACTTGCGATGAGTGTCATCGACGACGAACAAGGGCAGAAGAATACTTTGGGTCAGCGAATGGAAGACTTACAGTTCAAGGTGCGTGAAGTGTCAATGCAGGCTTTCATGCACTCGCTAATGAGGATATCCCAGGTCGACCACCTGCAGTCCTTCATCCACACTGCAATACAAGCGACCAGCGTAGCCGAAGCCGATCTAGATCAACGTTTCGCCCAGCTCTCATTGACGCTTACTTCGCGCTCGCATTTACACTCTTCGTCCGCACCCGACCCCACATCACTATCGTCATATCTAGCACCCACACATCCGACGACGGATCCCCAAGATCTCTTGCGAGCCTTATCACGAGTCGACGCTGCACGGCCACCTGTGCAGATGGGCAACGCTGCGCGACGGGCGGCCCGTGAAGTGCAGCGGGCGAATGAGCAAGGCGGTGGCGAGCGGCGGCTGACAGGCGTACCACCCCCGACGCCACGGAAGGCGCCTGGTACGCCAAGAAGGGGGGCGACACCTGGGAAGGACCGGTGACGGGTCAGGTGTCTGTGAATACGCGGTGCAGTTTCGATGTTCCATTTCCTCCAGTGCTTATATTTTTTGCCCGATTTTTATGCGTCGCACATACAGACGCTTGTGTTCTTTCTCCGTGGGTCTCACTCGTTAGGAGTGAAAGAAGCGTTCTTTGTGCTTGACGATATGTATTGGATACCTTATATTCTCGCTTTGTGTTTCCGTCAGTCCCTGTGCAGAATGTCATTTTTTGGTTGGGTTGTACGCGTCGAGCCACCGTCGTTGACTTGAACTTGAAGCCGAGGACTGCGCCTGTGGCTGTGACGATGACTTCAACGCCTCGAAGCTTTTGACTGCAAACGTCTACCACGCAGACTGGCCCTTTCTTCCTTTCTCTTCGTTGTCACGGCCCTTGGTCTTGGTCCGATTCCTTCATGAAGCCTTCCCGGGCGGTATTCAAATGTTTCAAATGGCTTGAACGCCAGGGGGACAGGATCACAGGCGCCGCAGGTCCATATTTTGTCGGTGGAGCTGTCATACTAATCTGCATGGGCGTCGTATGTTTCTGTGAGCAACACCATATCTTTTTCCGCCGTTCTCTCGTCTGACAGTGATACTGTACGCAGTCGACGTGATTTTACCGTCATTACGATTCTTGCCTGTCACCGCACCGGCGTGCACGCTCATTGCACTCAACCTTCTCATGCATTATTACTACGTCTGCACAGTTCCCCCAGGCTTCGTAGATGATCCTCCTCGCGGCACAGGAAACCCATGGTTGTGGGCAAAGAAGCGGTTGCCGGCTGAGAGTCGCGCGCTGACGGGCGTACGATGGTCCAACGACGTCACCATCACAAGGGCGAGCACCACGAGGTGCAGAAAGTGTACCCAGATAAAACCGGAGGTGTGTGTGGTTTTGTATTATGTCTGTAATCACAAGCTAAGTGTCGCGGTCGATGCACTGAGAGATCTCATCATTGTCGAATATGCGATAAATGTGTGCTGAAATATGACCATCACTGTCCCGTGAGTTCCATCCGTTCTGCTGGCTATCTCATCTTGTAACACTTGTGCCCACAGTGTACGTGTTGCCTCGCTCGTGACGCGAGAATTTACTCTGACTGTGAGTTCTGGCAGGGATCAACCAATGCGTTGGTTTGCACAACGAACGGCATTTTGTGCTCTTCATGTGCGTGTAGTACTCGTCTCAATCAGAATATTTCTGATGGCTCTACAGGGCATATCTCGTGTTATCTACGTTCTGTTTTGGCGTTCTGGGGTACGACCAAATTTTCGAAGCCTTGGGCTTCAACTACCAGGTGATGCGCCTTTATTGATGATTTGTGACCGTGTTATTAATTGCCTCAAACATGTAGCAACCCTGGAATCACCACGTCCCCGAGGTTGTGTTTCTCATGGAGTACATACTATCCGTTGTTCTTTGCCTGGCTGTCGGGATTATGCTGCTGTGGCATCTCTGGTCTATCGCACTAGGTGAAACTAGTGTAGAGGCCCAAGATCACGACGTGTACCGAAGGGTTGCCAAAGAGCGCGGAGATGTGAGCCACGTTACTTCGAATGCACGCGTGCACGCCCTGACAGCACATAGGAATTCGTCAATTCGTACGATCTCGGGTAAGGGGTCTGTTCTGGGGTTACGATCGTCGGGTATCTGACTCTTTGGTAGGAAGTGGAAGAATCTCGAACTGTTTTTCAACGTTGGCAACAACGGCTAGTAAGTGGTACCACTGGTCTTGGTTGCACCACACTTATCACCTATGATGTAGCCCTCTGTACACCCTCGTCCTCCCGCTGCGCATAAATCCGTACACTGACGGTCGTGCCTGGGCGCGGCGCGAGGGGTATGAACGCCACCGTGGCGTTCGAGCTGGAGAGGAGCTCACAGATGACGAGGACGAGGAGTACTGAGACTGGGTCTCTTATGTGAACGAGCGCGTTTTTTCGCTATCTATCTGCGCGTACGGGTCTTCTTTCTAGCATCGGACCTTTTCCTGCAACATCCCTACATTGCGGTCCCCTCTGCAACTCCGCATTCCCAGAATGCCTGTCATCATAGTTACAGGTGAGTCTAGTTGCTCGGACGCTTCTGTTTAATTTCGCTCTTTGTGATGATATCTGCCGGGGCCATATGACTCTTTGGAGGCTGCACCTTTGTGCCCTCGGAAAGCTGTTTGATATCCGTCCGGCTTGCCTCGCGCACAGCGCGAGGTGTCGTTTCTGAAGAATCTTTGATGCGATGTCTCTTCTTTGCGAGTTGTACAAGGCTGATTTGGGAATGGTTTGGTTCGGGCATAGATTTGGGCGTTTCTTGGGACTTGGAGTACATATTGGGGTTATGATTATATTTTTTCGTCAACTAGCGCCGGGCTAGACTCCAAGCACCATGAGCCACTAATGAAGCCGCCAGTACTGAACGTCAAGCCGATGCTTCGAAACCCATGCCTCCGACGTCGACCTTATCAAGCGGATGGGCAAATATTGCCTCGTCGAATTTACCCGCCGCCCCTTCATCTCATCATCAAGCCTAAAGGTTTCTCTTGAGCCATGCCCCCGGTTGTTGCTTTCGACGTCCTTGGGACGTGCTTCACTCTCGACAAAGTCATCGAGGTGAGCGCGCACATCCACCAGCCACCGGTGCGAGATCACCTGTGCAGAGTCCTCACCTATATGTGGCCAGGCGACGGAAGCGTCTTTGGGAGATTACTTAGCTAGCAATGGCTCGAGCGCGAAGGGTGTTGTTCTCGACTGGGTGAGTCTTCAACCTGATGTAGAGTACGGCGGCGCTAACAGTTTTCGACTAGTTTCATTCCACGCAGCGCGATTTCACGTACCTTTCGATGTGCGATTCGTACACGCCAATGGCATCGGTTTTCACCGCAACACTCTCGCGTACCCTCTCCAAACACCTTGACCTTCCACCCGTCCGTCACTTCATTCCCAACTCACCGGAGCCCATCCTCGCTGCGCTAAAGCAGTTGACACCCTTCCCTGGACTCAAGGAAGCGCTACAGGTCCTTCGCGCCCATGGCGTAAAAATCTACTTCGTTACAAATGGCGCTCGCGATACAACGATTGACTATATCCGAGCGGCCGGCCTACAAAACCTCGTCGACAATGTCCTGAGCTGCGACGACGTACCGCGCGGCGGGAATTCACAGGAACGCGGGGTGGCTAAACCTGACCCGAGGGTCTACGCGCATGCCTTGCGACGCATTAAAGATGAGACTGGTGTATCCAGCGGTCCTGTTTGGTTTTGCGCAGCGCATGCGTGGGATCTTGTCGGCGCCAAAAAAGCGGGGTACGTCCTTGCGATATGGGGCTCTTTGTCGGAGCGTCTGACAAAGCACCAGATTTCGGACGGCGTATACACTACACGAAGAGCGCGTCCAGCCCCTAGAACCGGATATCTTCGAGAGGATGCAGCCCGACGTCGTTGGGCGCGAGCTTGTAGAGACCGTCGACGCCCTGCTAGCTGTGCCTTCCTCGTAGGTCTCGCGTATCTCGTGAGAGGATGATGTAAGAGCTGACGTCGATATCATTTCGAAGGCAACCCATCTCCAACGACAGTGGAGAGTATGCGAGGCGATCACAAGGACACAATACTGGTGATGCGCCCAAGACTCCGCTGGCTGCGCACATTAGACGGACGAGCTCTCAGCCGATCCCAGATCGAGCCGATACGAGTACACCGACATTTGGCTCTGACATACAACCTTCCGACATGCAGCGTGTCAGCACGAATGACGCGAGAGGTGCAAATTCTAGGACATACGACCAAGAGTACTCGCAGACGCCGCCTCCCACGCCAACTATGCGGTGAATACTCGTATGCTACTTCTCTGGTTTATGACGTACACTAACATCTATCAATCCCTTAGGGCGACTTCCGCCGCATTCCTTCCCACCGTCCCTTCTGCAGGACCTGATTTGCAGGCATCGCATTCCCATACCGGCAGGTGAGCACATTGACAGGTGTGTGTAGCATGCACTGAAGCTTGCCATTATCCAAGATTACCTCCCACTGCCTTTAACCAACGACCGCAACACGGCCAAGCCAATGCGCATGTACCGAGCTCGAACGCCCCAGTCAGGTGAATACACGATAACGACCGGCCTCATTGTATTGATATCAATATCTTGGATGCAGAATCACTGGAGTACCGGTGGGGCGTTCCAGCTTGGAATCGCAGCCAGGACCTCCGGGCTCAACGGCTTTCAGTGGTCAATCTGGCTGGTCGGGTACTGGATCGCAGCCCTCACGACCTCACTTAGTGCAGTCAAACAGAAGCGCGGCGTCGTCGCCGCTCCCCAGATCGGCGGACTTGCCCGCGAGCATGGCCAATGGAAAGATGAGCGGCGACACAAAAAGCTCCAGCCTGGCGATGCAACAACCGCAACAACCGCAAACGCAACGCTCAGCCCCTCCAAGCAGGTAAATTGACGCCCCTTCACAGTGGTTTGGGTAATTAAGCTGATAAACCCAGGCCAATTGTGGTCCAGCGGGGAAGCCAGGAACACGGTGACGGATGGGCAAATCCCAATAATGCGCGGACGCAACCCGGGCGCCCCGACGCTCGAACATCTCCGTCTAGTTCCAAGCGGAGGTGAGACAATCACTCAGGCATACATATGTTTCATTCTCGACTTCGATGGACCAAGGACACCAGGGGAATGTATTGGTATTACACTGTAGATATAATCCTACACTCGATAGATTAGCACATCGCTTCCGGCGCTGGCTCTACTGTCGTTTAATCCGTAAGGGAAATACTGGTATACCATTGATGTACTCTGAGGAATATTATAACCGTGCAATATGGAATGGCGACGTACTGTCACCGGCACCTGCAACATGATTCGGAACAAAAAGGTGACAACGGGACACAGAGCACGCCATACAAGCACCGGTCTCACTCTGTGTAGCCTACACATATTTTGGAAATCAAGATGTATGCGGTATTCATGACGCCCACTCCGAGCCGGACTTTCCGCCAAGGTCCCTTGGATCTTCCTCAACTTCAACCTGTACCGACGACCACGTTTGAGCGAGAACGAGACGGTGAAAGGGAGCAAAGGGACCGTACCTGCACTTTGACACCACCGTACGATTTATCGCCTTGCGTATATTCGCCTGACTTCATGCTGCCCAGTGGGAATACGTTTCGTGGCGAGGGTTTGGACCCGTTGGAAAATTTGAGCGTGGAGTTACTGTTGGGGTACGTTTCGCCCCGGCTGCGCGAGTGATTGGCGCTGCGGAGGTTGAGGACCAGACGGCAGCAGAGCACTTGAGACAAGACGAGAGCGAGGAAGCAATTGATGTTCTGGATGTTGGCGTTCCTACGAAGCACGGTAAATTAACATAGACATATGATAGAAGATGGGCAAGTACATACGACTGGAACATGAAGGCGGCATTCAACACGTTCACCGCGGCTACAGCCTAGAATACGGGCGCGTTAGCGGGGTCGTAAGCCGTGTAGCAGTGAGGCCGACAGACCAGAAAGTAAAAAAGTCCCTCGCGGATGAACAGGGCGACGAGCTCGGATTTAACACCTAGACAGTGTAGTTCATATGCCTATTTGCTATCTCAGTATCAGTGCAGCCAGAAATGAAATGCACTCACCTTCCAAGAAGTCATCGCCGTGCAGATGAGGTCGAACGCCACCGGGGCTAGCCAGAAGCCACTAACAACATGCCGTCCGGGAGCGTCGCTCGCAGTGCAAGGCCCCTTGTCGCCAACAAGCACTGGCGTCTGATGGACGCCCGCGATAGCGACATATAAGAGGTAGCCAGTCTCTATGAGAAGCATACCACCGAGGAGGATTCCAATGGAGCGCTTCCTTTCTAGAAAAGCGTACGTGCGGACTGCCAGGATGGACTCCGACCCTAGCGTCGCCCACATGCACGACGCGGCGATGATGTAGTGTCTGCATGAATTTGGATCAGTAAAACTTTGAATAACATCAAACGGGGGACGTCACAAACAATTTCTCGCAGCTTTGCTGCGATATTTCCGCGTTGAATAGCCAGAGGTTCAAGGAGAAGCAAACGAGACCGTAATATCGCGTCCAAACATACAGGAATTTGACTAGTGTCCAATTCCACGTCCATATCCTCTTCCATTCCACTGTTATTAAGGCGTCAGTCGCGAACAGCGCGGTGGATAAAGAGTTTGCACGCACTCTGGAGACAGACTAGCCAGTCCCAAACGGCAAGGGTTACCATGGACGACGTGTAGACTTGTAGGACATGTAGCAGCCCGAGGCCAGTCGCGATGGTGGCACTGAGTTCGGGATTGCCCCCAGCGACAGAATCAGCCGCGATCTTATTCACCGCGTGCGAGGACATTTTGAGGGGGTCAAGAGGAGAGAATATGGACGTCGCCAAAGCTCAGTCGACCATTGAAATTGCTGTTATAAAGACACGGCGGATGTCAGGGCGGAGGACAGCGAAGAAGGTTGAAATTTACAGATGCGCAAGAAGTCGCCGTTGGAATGCTGCATCCCCGGTTCTGGTTTAGGAGCACTAGCAATTGAAGCCTTGACATTCGAGTGATCTCGTGCTCACCTCGAACGTGATGGGCCAGGGTAGACTCGTTTGTCTAAGATTATTGCCGAGAACTTGAAGTGGTTCCGTCGTCCGCAGTATTTTATTGAGAAGTTCCAGACTTTTTGATTCCCTTTCATCTGCCCTTCAAGTCACTGGCAGGACCCCAATACTCAGGAAGTTTCCTGGCCATTGACATGCAGCTTGCAGGGATATTTAGTGAGGCACGCACATCTGGATGCACGGTTCCAACGGACCTCCGCGCCACTGTCGAGAGTGTCGACAGCGTCAATGCTTCCTGCAGGGTTCATACTTCAAATCCTGTCAAAAGTGCCACGGTCTATGATGCCTATCAGAGCGCATGAAAATCACGGAGAGGTCGTAAGCTGTCGTAAGTGCTATCCAGATATTCCCAGCCGCGCCGTGAAGTTATTTTTTGAACATACCTGGCTGTTTCACGTCGGGAGCGCTCCCCGCTGAGCTGCCGCGGTGGCCCCCTCGAAATATTGGATGTCCGACTCCGCAACATCATACCCAGGAAATAACAGGCACGACGCTTGTTTCCCGCCAAAGGTGCTGAATGTCTCTGGGCCAGGGAATACGGTGAGTCTTACACTTGCCGGTTAGTGCCTGTGGCACAAATCAATGTGGCGTGCGTTGCGGTCGTCCGCGTCCACTTATTTTGGACCGCATGCTCAGTGCTCAAACTGTGCTTCGAGAGATTTCAGATCTTAAATCTGCCGTAGCGTCAACTCTGAACGGCAGTCTGCGGCGGCGCGCAATCATCGCCTTGCACAGTACCCAAACATCTAGCGTGGATTCCAGAAATGTCATTGAAACGCCCGCACGATGTTCAAGTAGATCAAGATGTACGCACTGGTAAACTACACTGGACAAGTTGAAGCAGGCCTTTCAGCAACGTCCTGCCAGGGACATTCTCCGAGCCTCGCAGCTCGACTATGCATCACTTCTCATGGTTTCACCGAATCTTCTCCGCTCGCAAACTGAGACACTCGATACTCCGTGGCCCAGCCCCTCATCGCCAAGTAAAGACAGTGAAACTTGGAGTTTTACTTGATAGGCCCCACGAGTGATGGCAGGGCAAGTTCCCGCCGCTTGTACCGAAGCTGCATCCTTGGAGTCGATGCAGCTGCATATGCACGTAGAGAAAGAGTTACGCGAAGTGAGTGGTAATATACATTATGATGTGGGTACATACGATAGCAGCGTGTCCAATATTCCAGCTCACCAGCCCGACGATGGTTCACGAGATCTCCTCCATGTCTTCATCGTCATCGTCGTCTCCATCGTCATCGTCATCGTCCGCGCCCTCCATTTTGACGTCCCCGCCGGAGAGACTTGGTCCGGCGTCTCCTTCCCCCTTGACCTAAAGAGTGTTGAAAATCAATACGAGTGCGGGAACTAGATTTTGAAGCATTATACCCCTTCCTCCTTAAAGTCTGACCGAAGTTCCCACAAGCCGTTGTGCTCGCCACTCCGATGCAGCGCCGCGATCTCGCCGAGGACCTCCTTCAGGTAGGCTTCGGGCTGCTGCGTGCGCTCACGCAGAAGCTTGATGCCCCACCGTGGCGTGTCGCGAAACAGCGAGAAGAGCAAGTCGAGGAGCTGGTTGCGCGGCATACGAGCCATCCGCTCAAACGCACCCTTCGCCGGCTTGGGCCGTTGTTTCTATTGGATTTCGAGGCGCTAAGCAAACGTCGCTGCAACAAAAAGATGCGCAACACTTACAATGAGGTCGCCAAACGCGCTGCCCGCGCCGACGCCGACACCGCTGCTGAGCCTGTTGACGCCGCCCCGCCCGCCCGCGATGCCAGCGTCCTCGATCATGCGAATCTGCCGCTGTGGCGTGTTGTACTTTCTGCTGCGCTCGCGCATTTGACGCCGGTACGACTCCGAGAAGACGGGCCGCAGGTTACAGTCATGCTTGATGCGCCCGGTGAGCATCGTCGTGCGCGCGCGGGGATTGTGTTGCGGCTGGTGGCCGGTGAGTGGGTTTGGTTGAGGGGGCCCTTTGACGTGCTCTGCGATGACGATCTGGTTTTCGACGTCGTTGTTGATGATCTCGAGCTCGTACGTGTCGGGCTCGGCCGCACCGGGAGTCGTGGTGGTATAATTCGTGTGCGAAGCGAATGCGGGTCGCTTAGGGTCAAGCGGCGGTGTCATTGGGTTGGAGGGGTCAGAATTTGGTGGGAGAAAGAGTACGATACGAGGCTTTTTGCCCGTCGAGCTCGTGGCTTCATTGTACACCCGTATTGTCGCGAGATGGACGCCCTCGGCCCTTACTTGGGACCAGCGCTCCATGAGATATTTCGGAATCTTGCGTTCATGCTTGATTCCCGTGCGCCCGAAATACGAAGATATATCTACTCACCTTGACCATCCACACGCGGCCGACACCTGCGTCAACCAAAAGCTCCTCGTCTGGATCTGGCATCGTCTCCTCCTCGTGCGCGACATCCTCGAAGGGTTTCTTCTCATCCTCAGCTGCGGTCACATCCATGGCAGTGGTACTGTTCCGGCGGGCCTCGTTGGGTCTCGTTCAACTTCAAATCAATGAGTGGGGATTCCCTCTGTGGTGCGCTTTTGTACGCGTCGATATACTGCTTCCAGGATATCCAAAAGCGAAAGCAAAAGATCAAGCAAGGAAAGCAGTGAGAGTGAAGACTAGAAAAGACAAGGACAATTGGTCGGTGTGTGGCGCAAGTGTGGCGCACGATGAAGCGGTTGTTTGGCAGGAGCCCTTGATTTTGGTGGACCAAACAACGCCTACCATTATGTAAGCTTCCCAATGCAGATGCGCCTTTGAAAAGTGAGATTGAACTGCGGGATCCGGGACAAAATAATACTTGATTCGCACAACGACAGATAGAGGGTAGAACAGAAACCACATAAGGAATACAATACTGGCTGCACAACAACAAAAAATTGAAAAATACTTGGGAGTATAAATTATAGATCCTCATCGTCGTCGTACTCCACGGGCTGTTGAAGCGTATGCACGGTCGGCATCGAGCGTAGCCTAGAAATGCCCGAGCGGCGGCGGCGCTGGGTCTTCGCCTGCTGGATGCTCTTCTGCGTGCCCCACGGCTTCGCACTCTTGTACACATCCGGATCCGCAGGCTTCCTGCGCCGTTTCATACCGCACCGTACGCCCGTCTCATCGTCATCCACACCTTCATCCGCCTCGCCGGTGCTCTCTTCGCCAGAAACGGTGCGAAAGTGCTCCGGGTCACGCCTCAGGGAGAAGTTGGTGGCGTTGCTCGCGAACTCGATCACAGATACAGCCAGATTCGTAGCTGCAGCGTCGCCCAGACTAGACGCGGTCGCTGCCATCTGCCGGGCGAGTTCGGTGTCACCACGGCCGTGCTCGAGCTGAGCGTTGACACGATCCACACTATGGAGTACGGGGCGCACATCGAGGACAGGGGACCCCAATGCGACAGCTTGCTGATTGTCCGCCGCCGCACCCCACAGGCGAGTTGCATCTGCGAGGGCCGCTTGAATCCGCTCGCGGAGATCGTCCTTGACTGCCATGACAGCGTCCGAGCTGACCGGCGGGGAGTTGAATGTCGGTGCAGTCTCGGGATTAGACCCGCTAATGCCACTGTGCGCCATGATCATCCTCCGCTCGGCCGCCATCGCATTTGCCCTTTCGAGCGCGTCTTTCGCAGCGGCTTTCACGTTTACTTGTTGTACGTACGCAACCACCGGGGACGCGGTTGTGTTACGTTCGACCATGGATGCTGGCGCGCCGACCTTCACAATGGAATCGCCTGGCGCGATGTACGGGAAGGAAAGCGTCTCGGGGCGAAAGTTTCCAGGTGTAGATGCTAGGTGTTCCGCTCTTGCGATTGCAGCATTCGTCGCGCTTTCCAGGTCGTTAGTTCTGAAGGCGGGGGAAGACGAGGGAATGGTCGATTTGCCGGGTAGACACACACGGGGAGGGCTAACTTCTTCCGTAAGAGGCACCATAGTCGTTGCCCAGCTGCCGCCAACCTCATCAGGATAGTCCGTCGTCTGTGGGTATGCCGCCGTAGTTGCACGGTCGCCCGGTCCATAGGCACGCGGCGGCGGCGGCGGCGGCGGAAAATGTGAATGCAGATACTTCGAGATCGGAAGGCAGACACGGGGCTGGACTATGTCATCTTCTGGCAGTATGAGTGAACAAACCGGGGGAGACGTATCGAATCCGGGCGTGGGCAGCGCCAAGGCTTCGACAAGCTCGTCGATGATAGACGCCGGCAATAAATCCTCCATAGAAAGTAACGCCAAGTTCGGTGTAGAAGTTTGTAGGGCATCACGAAAGTCGGGCGAGTCCAGAGGAGTCTCAGATGACGGCAGTTCAAGGTCCAACAGCGGCGAGGCTATATCCTGCGGCAGTAACAAGGGAGTAAGCGCGCTAATGTCCGCTACTTCGTTCTTCGTAACTGTTGTGTCCTTGTCCAGAATGGCCTTATCGTGCGTTTTGCATGTGCAAGCGACGAGGGTCCTCATCCCGGACAAGTCCTCCACAGAACAAGCCAAAGCCGACAGCTCAGTAGATTCGGACTCGGAAACGATAGACACAGAATGCGCGAGCCCGAGAGCAAACGCCGCTTCGCCCTCCAAGAAATCGAGATCCCTATTGTCGAATTCCAGAGCCAGCTGCGTCGTGTTCGCAGGCGCCGTTTCGGCTGCGAATATCATCTCGAGGAAATCCGTGTGTTTGGCGGATTTAACGGTGGGTATCTCTGGTAGCAAGCCAATCGCCGGGGGTCCTTCGGGTGAAGTAGGTGACAGAATGCATGCTGAATCGGCTAGTACGGTCTCTGTCGTTCCGGGCGCCTCCACTGGTGTTTCTGGGTCCATAGCTGGCTCTGCGCACACAAACGGATCGACAGACGGGTCCCCTTCGGCTAGAACGGGCGAGGGAATGCTGGCTACATCGGCTAGTACGGTCTCTGTCGATCTGGGCGCCTCCGCTGGTATTTCTGGTGCTGCAGCTGGTTCTGAGTAAACGAACGGATCGGCAGATGATTCGCGCTTCCGCTCAATTCCAAGAAGCATACTATGCAAGACCGCGGCGCTTTCCTCTCGGATATGGGCAAAGTACACATCTACGTCTGCCTCTGAGAGCGAATTTGCCGACGAGATGGGAGTGTCCAAGGCGGGCTGGCGAGGGTCCTGCAAGCCGGTACTCGCTGAAGGGACGACGAGCGATGCCAGGTCTGCGCTGATGAGAGATAATGCCGCAGGGTCGTTTTGTGTGTCGGTACGGAAGGAATTGCGAGCATCGATGTCGACGGGCGGAACCATTTCAGTATCGAAGGCACGTTCAAGAAAAGCTGCGTGCTTGTTTTCCGAAGCGCTGTCGTAATTCGATATCGATCCCGGGATTTCAGCAGCGATAGATACGGCTTGTTCTACTAGATCTCCGTCGTCGTCTTGGCCGGATGCCTGGCATACATTGTCTTCGTCTTCGTCGTCGGTGTGTTCTTGTTCTTGTTCTTCCTGATCTGATATATGCACAGCGTCTTCGATTTCAGCGGGGGCGGTTGCAAGCGCCAAAGTGCGGAAGATATCGTCGCCTTGCTGCCTAGTTTCGGACTCGGGCTCTTCGCACGACGAAATAACGATGGTCGGCACGTTCTCGGGCGCGCACATATCTGGCCCTCGCAATTTTTCCCCAGACAGCCATTGGCCGAAGAAGAGTAGAAGCTGCAAAAGGACATGACATCAACACTATGCACACGACACTATACCAAATCAATGAACGTACGCAGGTGACAACGACGGTAGGCCCTATGAGCATGATCCCGTCCAAGATAATCCGCCAGACAACAACAGACGAGACCGGTTCTGGCATCCCAGCAGCGTACAGAGCACCGTGTTTCGGCGCCGCCTCCGGTAGGGTCTTCGAAGCCGATCCAGCAGAAGCGTCCAAGTCCACAGTTGTTGGCCATTGCGCTTCGTCCGCCGGGGCATCCAGGGCTTGGTAGCGCGAGAATATAGAGTTTATGTAGAATGAAAGCTGAGCGGGCGTCGGCGGGTACACCATTCGGCGGTACACTGGGTGCTTCTGCACGCTGTTGTACAGAGCGACGACCGCCGCCAGAGTCGAGTTGAGAGCAGTAAACATGGTAAACAGGAAACGTATTGCACAGATTTAGAGTAGAGATGAGGAATATAAGAGCATAGGGAAGATGAGTTGGTGGTTGAGGTGGAACGAACGAAGTTGAAAACGCGTCGCGTGCACAAGTCAAAATACATCAAATTCACTTTTTCTCCTAACAATACATACAACAAATCAGCTACTCCAACCTAGCCTTCACTGGCGATATCTCAAACGTGCTCCAAAACTCCCTAGAGTCCAAAGCACGCCCAAGCTCACCAATGTCTCTCGGCAGTGCCCTCACTCCCGCTTCCTCCATCAGCTCATTCACCCAGCCCGGCTCCCCGCCCTGTCCCCAAGCAGAGGCCAGGTCCCACCAGTCGTACACCCGCTGATCTGTGAGCAGCCAGCGCTTCCCCGCGGTCTTGGCGAACTGGGCGTGCACTGCCAGGATGGCGCGCGACACGTCGAGCCCGTGTATCATATGGATGCTGCCCTGGAGATGTCACCGGAAGTCAGTACACGGTGAGGGCAAAAGCAAAAATGAGGAGCGGATTGTATCGTGTTTTTGCGTGCCTTGTTTCGGAGCGCCTCCTTCGTGGGCGCTACACGCCCTACCCAGTTCTTCGTCTGCCGTTCCCCTCCCCACAGGCCGGACAAGTTCAGGACCGTCGTTGGCGTTTTGTCCGACGAGATCGCGAGTAGCTCCTCTTCGGCGGCGGCGCGCTCGTTGACATTGAATGGCGAATGGCGATCGAACCATCCACTCGATTTCTTCTCGGCACCAGCAACAATATTGCCAGTGCCCTACGAGTACTTATAAGCACGAGCATCCGGCATTCCGTATCGAGCACAGCGACTCACATCCCAAATACTGGTGGTCCCGAGCTGGATGAATTGGAACACACCCTCCTTGTGGGTCGTCGTGTAGAGACGCACGAGCCGCTCAGAGGCCCCGCTCGCCTTGATCGGGAACGTTATGAGGACGGTGCGCGCGGTAGGCAGCTGTGCATAGGGAGTCGCGTCCTCGGATTCGGGATCGAAAACGAATGGAACCGTGTCAGGGCCGCCTGCACGGCTTGTGGCTGAGTACGAGACGCCTTCGGAGCGGCAGAGGGGGATCAGGAATGTGCTCGTCCAGCCTGCACCGAGGATGAGAAGGTCTACTGTCGCAGTCATGGCCTTTGCAGGAAATGTGTGACAGGTTGGCTTGAAGGATTAGCAGAAGTCACTCGCGAACTGCCTCGGGGCGAGACTCGAGAGCAGGTCGAAGAAGTATAAGCCAGTGCGGCCGCGGACTTAGCGGGACGTTGCAGTGGCGGCAGGCGCTTGGATGAAAAATAAACAAAGCAGACGTGAAAAAAGCTGAGAGTCACGGCGGCAGCCTGAGCGAGACGCTTAGTTAGATCACTCAGTCGTCTCGATGACAAGAACTCGAAAGTCGCAGAGAGCCCTATCCGATCCAATCTTCGTCTAAAATGGTCTCGTCTACGCCATGAAACGGCGAGAATCATACAATCCGTCCACCAATACATACCCAATAAACACAGCCGACATCGCCAAGCGACACTCACGACGGCAGCACAGCACCCGCCGTCCGGTCGCGCACGCCCTTCAAGAACATCACCAAATCCGTCCCGCCCGTGCCCTTCTCCGGCGCGTCCCCGTCCTTCTCTACCGCCGCGTTAAATTCAGGGTGCGCGTGCGCGCGTAATTCAGGGTGCGCGCCAGCGCCATTGCCCGTGGCGCCGAGGCCGACCTCGCTGGCCTGCTTAGCGCGGCGCGCGGGCCCGAGGATGTACAGAGCGACGATCGTCATGTGCGCGTCGCGGAAGCGGCGGAGGGACGCGACGGCGGCGTTGTATGCCGCGAGGATGTCAAGGGATGGTGGGGAAGAAGGCGAGGTTGCGGCAGACTGGGAAGAAGAGGCGGCGGCGGATATCACGAGGTCGCGCAGGGGCCGCGGGTTCGCGGACAGGTGCGTAAGGAACGCGCGGTGGTGCCGCGGCATGTACGCCTGCATGCGCGTCAAAAACGACGGCGCCGCGCGTTTCTCCGCGCCGCCATCCGCTTTGTGGCCCGTGAGCGACGCGTCATGGGAGTACCTATCCACGCCCAAAAACACATCTAGGGCATGCACCAGCGAGCTCTGGCCCGCGCTCGGCCCGCTCAGCTCGGTCGGCGCGTCGAGGTCCTCCGCGCCCGCCTCCCCGAGGCCCTCCCACACCCACTTCCCGCCTGCAGTGGAGGAGTCCTCGCCCTTGAACCACGGCCGGATCTCGCCCCAGAAGACGTCCGGGTCACAGCCCTCGCGCACGCGCATGAGGAGCGCGGTGAGCTCGTCGATGATGTCGGCGAGGGAGAGGAGGTAGCGCGCGATACGGCGGAAGGCGAGGGCGTCGGAGACGAAGGCCTCGTCCATCGTCGCACGCATGAGCGCGAGCGCGCGCGTCCCTGCGAGCTCAATGCGGGCAGAGGAGAGGTAGAACTCGGATTCAGACGGGGTCGAGGTGAATGAGGACTGGATGCGTAGGTTGTAAAGCGTAGGTATTGCGGCGTCCTCGTCCTCGTCTGAATCGGCGCCAGGCGTGATCGACGGGGACGGTGGGCGCAGATAGTCCCAGTTGTAAAGGACATCGTCAGAGTAAGTGAGCACAGGAGGTAAGCGTAAGTGGGCAGATACGCGTAGATGCGGCAGGGTGATAGATCGCGGAATGACGACTGGCTCAGACGGCGGGAGGGAGTGGATATAGAAATGCATGATCCATGCCAGGACATGGTGTGCACGACGTAGTTGTCGTTCAGATCCGACTAGGTCCGCGGTAGGTAGAACAGGCATCTGTCGTCCAAAGCAGCATTATGAGCACAATGTTTTCGTACGTGTTGGAACAACTCACGTCTCGAACACGCTGCCGCCATCGTTCGGATTTTGCTTTCTCAGCATCGCTCAAGCCGGGTTTGTCGCCCAGCTGCAGGTGCTGTTCGGTAGCATCGGCTAGCATAGTCTCCCATGCCTCCCATTCAATCGGGAGACGCGCGAGGGGCGGTTGCGGCGGCATAAAGCCCGTGCGCGTATCAACATCGAAATCATGGGCCGCAAGTGTAGATGTATCAGGTACACCTGCCTGTGGGGTAAACGAGGAAGGATCCGGACGCGGAAGGGATAGGAAATGGGACGATGCTAATGCTGGTAGCGGGTGCGCTGGCGGCGGCGGAGAAGAAGCCATGGCTGGAGCGTCTGTTGTGTGCAGATGATGTGGGGTGTCTAGCATTTGTGAGTGGGATGAGCAGAGCAGAGAATAAATACAAGATGGTGTGCTGAGTCGTCAGAGGGATGAGGAATTTGTCAGGGGCCAAAGAAAATGTAAGCCACACGGTCGGATCTCGGAGATCGGACCGCGGACTCTCCCGAGACAAGCCTAGAATGCAAGAAATCGTCGCCGGGGGCGCGTTGTGGAACAGGATGGTCAAAGGATGGTTGCCTAACTGCGTCCTGACCCCCAGGAAATGGAAAGGATGCACGGAACGACAGGATACGTGGAGCCGAGGAAGAGGCATGGTTTGAGTCGCCGAAGAGTCGTAAACGAGGCCCTCGCCGTCGAACGACAAAATCTAGCTTTTGTGGGGAGACCCAATGCAAAAAGCACTTATCTGGCGTTAGCACGCGTATGAGGGCGCATGACAGGTGCGAGACTGTACAGTGTCTCAATCGCAGAATGGGCAGGCAGGAAGGCCTTGATTCAACGGGCGCTCCATAGTATTGACTGTGGTGAGCTCAAAGTCCCGATGACTGGAATTAAGTAGTAGGTAATCCTGGAGACAGACAGGTGTTTAAGATACGTACATGCATATACTGTATTGCTGCAGTCTGCTGCTCGCTGATGGTCTTGCAATAACATCCCAAATTGATTTCGAGTCTCGACAGCAAACACAGTCGCGCCCGCAGTGGGGCCAACTGCGCATGCTGAAAGAAAGTTACATGGGAGCTACAGTTCCAGGTATCCAGCGTATCCTTTGGCGCGTAGTGATTGTGGTGGTCAAGATACAAGCGTTGTCGGAGAGTGGAGGCGTCATGCAAAGTTGAGCGTGAGGAGGTTATGCGGGGTAGGTCCGCACGTGGCCTCCATGCGTACAGCCGCATTGGGAAGCCACAAGATCGTCTTGGTACTTCCTCCGTGTTTTTCTCTTTTCTTCCTCTCAAGTTGCACAAGCTCTCGCGTTTCTGAGGTTCTCCTTCTGGTTCTCTGGATCTGTTATACTTGGGGGATGTAGCAGTCGTAGTGCATGCAGTGTCGGTATTCTTCTCGGCCAAACATACATTCCCGAACCCTTCGGGCAGCCTCGAGTCATTACTTGCTCTTCTGGGGTCGGAATCTTGACTTACGACTCACTCGCGGCTACCTACGCAGGACCTCCTGAGAATTCGCTGTCTAATGCGGGATTTTTACCTGCCGCTGCGTATTTCTCTTCTACTGCGAACGCTATAATCCCTGACCGTCACGAGCATCTGAGATACAAGGCGGAACCGCCATACCCCAAGCGCGTTCCCCCAGCTGGCAAGTGGAGTCGGTTGGCATGTCGTTCCATGAGCTGGCGGGACGGCATTTGTTGTACCCGATGGCTTGCCTACGCCATACCTATGTCATGACCATGCTCATGTTGGCACTGATAGGTTATCACACAAGTGTCGTCACTAAACGCGATTAGCGAGGACCGGTGAGTACTTCTATCTCCTTGCACTTCATGAGACTTCGATATAACTTACCGTGTATGTATTGAGGGCAACGCTATTTATACGTGGTACCTCGATGCGCATTACTCTCTTCGCCGATCCTTGTGCCGCTCGGCGGAGTGTTAGTATACCCTCATCGTCGCCGTCGACTCGTTTAGCCAATATGATAGGCGAGCTGCGAGCACTCTCTCGAAATAGCGCGATGCGTTGAAGCTCAACGCCGTCTGTACACGAAGATAATGATAGGTTCGTACCCTCAGTTTGTTTTTGCCGCAAGCCGACGGACTCAGACTTGGAACCGGGGATACTGCTACTTATAACGGGCTTTCGAGCTCGAAGCCCAAAGCTTGGATAGTTGCATTATTCCAGGGCCTGCCGACATTCGTCTGTGCTTCTCCCGCGTGCATATCCCCAGCTGGCAGAGGAGGTTATAGTACTGCGGTGAGTGGACGTGTATCACTCCATGCTTCACGCTCATCCACAGAACACGAACTGCGACCTCATTGGCTGGTGAGTAGGATGCTGGCCGAGCGAAATACCATGCTGCGTGCCGCGCCAAATGTCGTAGTGCGTGCCGCGCCGAATGCCATGCTGCTGCGTGCAGTGCTTGATGCAATGGTATGTGCCGCACCTAATGCCGCAGTGCGTGCCGCGCCCTCCTACCCGAGCACCACCCTGCCACTCCGGCATCGCGCCATGCCTGCTTCCGTCTTTGTGCATCTCCACCTGCGCGTGGTGCACCGTTACCTTTCTTCCCCGGCTACCTGGACCTCCCCCCAACCTCCGTGATCCCCTGCGTGCAATCATGCCGTCACCCCCGCCGTGAGCACTGAACCTAAACTCAAAGTCCAAATGCACGCGATGCTGTTCGTGTTACCATGGTCGTCGCTCTCAACTCGTCTTGTCAAGAAGATCAAGCCAGCACCGGTGTACAATGGCGCCGAGTCAGACGCTGTGCGACGACTCCTAGACTGCCTCTAGCCGACGGCTAGTCGACGTCTATCCCATGCTTCTTGCAGGCTCTTTACTAGCGACAGCAAGTGACTGGCTAATCTTGGGACGAACAAAGTACCGTCGTCGCCTCGCCCCACACGACTGCATCGCAACGATCCTACGCGCGGGTAGGCGTTCTTTCAACCCCGGCGTGCCCTCGCCCCTCGAACGTCGGACCACGCGTGCTTGATGAGCATTGCGCACGGAGAATCGCATTCATGCACGTACGCCGCTCCGCGAACTTGCCACGCTAATGCTGATTCCCCACACCCCGCGCCTAAAGTGGCAGCACAGTTGCCATCCCAGTGCGCTGAGGGGCCGCGGAGCACCCACACCGTCTCCGTCGGTAGCAGGCACAGCTCGTCTCCTGGGTACCTCGTCGATGCATAACAGGCGGATGGCAGGCACGCCCGTCGCCCCGGAGGTCATCTGCCCCGCACCGTGGGTAGCTCCCGGAACACATCAGCATCAGTGCGTACATGCATGTCTATTTCTAGTTTGGTTTGGACTTCAAGTTGCGGACGGTCATCTGTTTAAAGTCTGCACGGCGACTATGCGTGCGGCCCTGGGACAGTCTGCTTTGTGGGGAGGGCACGCAGGTGCAAGTCATGAGTGTACCGGTTTGGAGGCGGCGTAGGCACTTGGACGTGGGGTACATTGGCACTCGGACGTGGGGTAGCGTCTATGATGGATCCGATGCGATGCCGAGATGTTTCGACAGCGGGTGCTCGGGAAGTCGCCGTGGTCGCGTGCGTTTGAGTTCAAGTCTACGCCGAAGACTGACGGCGTGTGATGGTACACAGCTTTCGATTCGTTCTCCGTGTGTCTAGCGAAGTTCAAGTTAAGTAAGTGCCTCCTCGTCGTCCTTACGCGATGCGGGGAAGTACATGTCAAAGGCAAAGGCGCTGCCCGATGGGTGCACCCCATTCAAATTGAAGCAGTCAAGACGTCTCGGAAATACGGCTTAGCATCGTCATCTATCGTCATGTGGGCGACGTTGACACAGGGCGCTTGCAGCAGTGAATTGAACACCTCGAGCTTGCCAATGGCCTGAAAGTCAAAGTAAACACACCGCGGATTTACATACACACACGAGACTGTCCGCGCGCGTGCCCGCTGCTGCAAAGTCCGGGCATGCTACAGTAGGTACTGCGCTGCAGTCGGGAAATAGTTGGCGAGTTGTTGGTCCATATATTGCTCTCCGTGATGTCTGCAATGGCGAGTGGTTCAAGTTGGAAACTTGGAAACGCGATCGAGGAGATCTGGCAACGATGATCTCGTAAAATCATGACACGCGAGTGGTTGCGAGATAGGGCCGCTTTACGTTCGACGACCGCGGCGAACTCGAGCTGTGGCTCGGTAGGACCAGTGGTTTTGTTGAACAAGGCGAATAAAATCGCATGTAGTGGGTACAACTCACAGCTGCGGGGGTATCTGGCACTGTACTGAATGCCACTCCTTGGGACCTGTAATTTTTATTTTTCCGCGATATGTTTGAGAGAGCGGATCCAAAACCGGAAGTGCATATGTCGAGTAACCGGGATGGTGTTCCGGCGATACCCGGACGACCGGACGCATGATATTCGGCCCGGAAAAACCGCAAACGGGGGAGAGGGGAATCTGCGGTTTTGGGTGGAACTTTATCCCAAATCGCACCTTTTCTCCTCAACGTCGTCCTCGTCGTCGCCGGCACTCTCGTCGTCGTGCTCAACGGTCTCAACGGCTCAAATCCCGCCGTTTAAGTCCTTCGCCGTCGTCGTACACGACGTCCCACGCATTGCGCCGCCTCCGTGCGTCCGAAACCCGTGTCTGTTCCCGTGGTCTATCGCCTCGCTAGCGTGTTCATCTCCAGCGAAGGCGGTTCTGTTTTAATATTCCTGGTCTCTTGTCTTTCCTTTCTGCATCATTTCAGTCCCCTTTCTGTATCACTACCCCCACCCCCGCACAAACGATGATCAGTAACTTCCCTGCACCAGTACTGTCGGTCACCGCAGACGCTGTCCGTGATCTCGATGGCGGCGACGCGCTCTCGGGCCTTTGGATTCGTGAGTGCCACGCCCTATTTCGTCTGTATTGTCCATAATTCTCAACCGTATCGGTGCATTTTTGTTTGCAGTGTTCACAAAGTGCAAAGAGTCGCTCAAGGACGGCCGCAGACTCGAGAATATATCGTGGCGACTGTGGTACCGAGAAATGGCCGTTGCGCAGTCGTACCGCCCCCTCACACCCGAATCGTCGTCGTCGACGGGCGAGGACTACCCTTTCTATTCTCATCGAGAAAAGGAGGCGCCAAGCAATGCAGGTGCGTTTTTTGCTCCGGTAAACAACAGTCGTCCGTTTCATGTGCTTATGTTTGCCCCTTTCATTAGTCCTCCCCACCACAGACCATCTTACTGCGTCCCAGCATTTCCCAACCGCAATAAAAAATCTTGAGCCCGCAACAAGAGAACAACCGCCTGCGGCCCATTCTCCTCATCCCAGTTCGTACAATTCGTGTACACTATCGACACGCTCGAGATCCACAACATCGGTCGGCCAAATAATTTGTGACATGCTTCCTAACCACATCACCCCACCCCCGAGGTCGCCCACAGTCGAACATGCGGCGCCTAATCCCGAGTTAGTGCAACCGCAGCCTGAAGTACCATCCGTCCGTTTGCCAGGCAACCCACCCGCGATGCCTTTTCCGAAGGTTGTCGTCGTTAACCCGACGCCACATCCCACTCCCCCCGCAACACCACATCCGCATCATCCGTCCGCAGTGGCCCCCGATCACGTATCCTCCGCGCATCTCCTACCCCCTCTACCGCCGCCTGCACTCACAGTACCGCCAACTCAATCGTTGAGTCGTTTGCAGCCCGTACACCCACCATCACCCGCATCGCCCCCACATCCGCCGCTCCCGCAGGACAAGACGCCCCAGGACTCTGATCGCCGGTTCTTCATAAAACAGTCGCCGGACCAGGATTCCCCCGAGCTCGACGGCTCTGGCGAGGGTTCATCGAAGGTCTCCGAGGGTTCGTCGAAGGTCTCTGAAGGTCTGTTGAATAGCGCCGTGTCCACATCCAGCCACTCAGCCGTAGCCGATCGCAAACGCACTGGCGCCCCGCGGGCACCGGCTACTCGGAAGGGAAAAGAGCCGATGCGCCACCTTCCGCCGCGCCCCGCGATGCAGCGCTCGCACTCGCATACGCACACGGCGAGACAAGGGACTGCGCAGCGGAAGGCCCAGGTCGTGCATGACGTAGTTGCGCCGAAACCACGCAGTGATGGCGTGGCGCCCAGGTCGCGCCCGACGTTCAATCTCGGCTCATCTTCGAAGAACGCCGGGTCGGCTGGTGCCACGATTTCGGCGCTTACGATGTCGAAACCGGCCCCGCCGGATGCACCGAAGGCGGCGGCCTCTACGCAGTCCAACGAAGACACTGACGACTACGAGACCGACACCGATGAAGACTCGTCAGCGTATGAGGACGTGAGTGAAGATAGCGAAGACAAAGCTAAGGAAGCCCAAGACACGAAACTGCGTGAGGCAGCCATCGAGGCGCAGCGCCAACGCGAGCTCTTCACCAAAGTGCCGAAGCGGTCGTACTCTAATCTCGATCGCAGTCACTCCGGTCTGCTGTCTGCGCTTTTGAAACCTGACCCCGCGCTGTTCCCGCCCAATCATCCGTACGCGCAACGAACAAACTTCGCAATGACGCCTTTACAAGCTAGCAAGACGTCTGCGGCGCCTCCTGTGGCTGCGCAGATGACGAATATCACCGCGCAGCCGACTGCGACGACAAGCAACGGGACCGGCGGCTACCGTCCGAAGGGCAGGCCACAGGGACAGGAATTGGAGGAAGACACCGACGATGAAGAAGACACGAATGATGGTATCCAGCTCTCCCGCAGCGTCGCGCACGAAAAGCTCGCAGCCCTCGCCGGCCGGCGCACGTCCAAAGATCGCGGCGTCCCTCCCCAAGGTCCTCTACAAGGCCCCCCTCAAGCCCAGCTAAAACCACCCGCGCGGAACGCTACCCTGCCCCAGGCCTCGTCCTCACGTCCCCCGCTGCCGAGCATCTCCACCGCCCCCATACCGCTGGGCCACCCGTACAACCTGCCCGCCCCCGCGCCCCCGTCGACGCCGCGCACGACGCGCCGGCAGATGCTGTCGACGGAGCTCTCCGAGAGCCTGCGGCGGAACCTGCTGTGGGAACGGCAGGTGAGCAAGATCAGCATGATCGGCGCGCGGCGGCGCGGGACAGGGACGGGCGGCCTGCGCCCTCTGACAGCGACGACGTCTGCGGACGGCGTGGGCAACGCGGGGACGTCGGCGAAGAGCGAGGCGGAGGAGAAGGAGGAGCGGAAACGCGTCGCGCTTGCGCGGAATCGCAGCTGGGCGGACGACTACCACTATGCAGGCTGGTGATCCACGAAGCCGCCGTTTTTTGTAAGATGGACAACTTTTCTCTTTCTCTGTGGTTTTATGCTTGCGTGTTCTTTGGGTTTAAATTCGTCTCTTCGCATGGTCCGTCCGCTTATCGTAACCCCCCAGCCTTGCTCGCTGCAGGCTATTGCAGGACATGCTGCGCGCCGTCCTGCTGCATCCGTACTCTTCGCCGCTTTGCAATGTACATATTCCGTCTCGTCTAGTCTCGTCACTGTCGTTATCACTGTCATGTACCACCACCATCCATCCATCCATCCTGTCCATTAGTAAATAGTTAACGCATACTGGGGAATATAACTGCTTAATCCCATCTTGCTGCTCTTACATTGAAACCATTCGAGTAAGTATTGACGACTTTGCGGCGTAAGTACCGTATAGAGTTAGGGGCTATTGCTTATATCACTTTGCTCCGCACAAACGTCGACCAAGTCGACGGTCCTCAAACGATTCTTCACACAAACCATATCTACGTTTCTGCCTATAAGCAAGCTATTGCTGGTATATAGGATTCATACTACTGAAATGGCAACACGGATGCGCCCCAACACTTCTGCCCCCAGCGATGGCTCGCGCACCGTTACAGTACACGACCATGAACACGAAGATTCCGCCCCAGAAGAGCCGCAGGCCATCCTGCACCTCCGTGGCGGCCCCCGCCGCACGAGGCGTACCGTCGCATGGAGCGAGGGCACAGTAGACAACGAAGGCTGCGGGCGGAAGAAATCGAAAAGTACGTCCAGCGAAATTTGTATGTCAGATCGGCGGCTCATGCGTGTGCATCCAGTATGTTGCATCTACCACAAGCCGAAACGGTTTGACGAGTCATCGGACGAGGACTCGAGCTCGGACGATTCGGATGACGATGGGCGGGCGAGGCCGTCCAGCCATAGCCGTCGCCACGCACACCCGCACGCGCACCCCGAGCATCCTGACCCTGGCTCGTCTCAGCGCGGGCCTGACGCACAAAGTAGCGTAGTGCACGAGCTTGAGGATAGCCCGGCCGAAGAGGACAAGAATGCGTATGAGGTCGTACCTAGTTCGAAGAAGGCGGGAAAGAGGAAGAGTTGAGTCAGATTTGGAGGATACGGACGTCTACGATCTTTCTTAGAGATTGCGGTGCGCCTTCATCCTTATCACTTGTCTGCGCAGCTTTCTGATTGGGATAGGCTATGGCTGTCACAGATTTTGAACTGTAACGATTATGGCTGTGGTAGGAACTGTATCAATATCGATTATGCTCAGTGATTCCCCATTTTTTCTCAGAGTTGTTCATCGGATATGGCTACTCCCATTGGCAGACAAGAATGGACCGATGTAAACATACACCGCCAGCGGTCCGATATAGCAAAAGCACGAACAGCATTTGCGGATGACGCATTATTCCAGGATCTGATGCTAGTGGCTTTTCAAGCGTACTCTGCTAAAGAGTTTGCGGTTCAAAGTATCGCACAGTTCAACACAACCTGATAAATACAGTGTTTCACCTTTCTACAATTCGTACGCGATTAGAGGCGTCGGTTAGTTACAAGGGTAAGCGCTGTTCCTCTGCGTCTTCGCAACATCCGGGCCTGAATGATCCTCTACTACATTTCAATTTAGACGGTTGTTATTGCAATGGCTGACATACACAATGGAGTTTGCTTGCCTTGGGAGCGGTCTTGGCTCGGACTGCAACGCGCTCGCGTCTAGTGAACACCCATCATGCGCTCCCTGCTCCCCCTCGCTCTTTTAATTCCCGCTTTCTTTTGCGTCGTTAGATCAGGAAGCCTAGATGAAGGCGCGCTATGCATCGGGAACAACGACCACATCGACCCCTCAACGCAGAAATTCATCACGGAGTGCGGATCCAAGTACTTCTGTTCGGCCGGGACCAACGGCACCTGCATCCCCCGGCAGTGCAGGCGCGACGAATTCGCGTTCGGGTACGCACCTACGGAAACCGTTCCGCCGTTGTGTGCAGCCGGCAGCTTCTGCCCCGACAACGGAAGCGCGTGTACTCCGTGGAGGCCGGTCGGCGACGCGTGCGAGCTGGGGCGGGACGAGCAGTGCGCCCCACCTGATGATGCGGATCGAGCGACATGGTCCAGCAAACAAAACTTCAACGGGTCGGTATGTCTGCAGATGCAATGCAGGTATGTTTCCATCTCCTTCTCCATGGTTGGCATCATGCTTATGAAGTCTGAGGTATGCGAACGTCACCGTAGGACAGCCCTGCGTGATTGACAATACGACATATATGGATGTCGGAGTCGCCGGCGAGCCCTCTAGCATCGTCGTTACTCGGGACAATTGTCGAACTGAGTACTTCTGCGATGGCACGAGCTCGACTTGCGTTCCTACGCAGGCTCTCGGGTCTCTTTGCCAGACCGATCAGCAGTGCTCAACGGTATGTCCTAGCAAATGTGTACGCAGCATATTCGGCTCATCTATGTTCCCTGATATAGTATAACTGCGGATCGCAGGGGCTCTGCACGGACCCTCCTGAGACACCAGTACGAGTCGCACCCTGGCAGTACGCACTAACAGGCATATGCATAGCTGCAGGTATGCACGTGTCCTTTTCTCCTTGGGTTCATTTTAATTAACAATCCTTCGACGCGTATCATGCAGCCATGGTAGCCACCTGTGTCATGTTGACGTTTGTGCACAAGCGCCACAGACATGAAAACTACAAGGAAATTCGCGAGTACTACACGGAGCAGATAACGTGCGTGTCTATTTCCTCTCACCGTCCGCGTGTCCTGAAATGTTCCTCAGTCTCCGAAGGAATATCATCGCGCTGCACTCTTCGGCTGCGGCGCGATATTCGTATGGCGACGAGAAAGCAGTACGCTATTGAGAAGAGCTTGCAGCTGTGATATACCGTGTGGCCCACTTATCGTCGACACTACTCCACTTTCAATTCAGTTCTTCCGGCTCTCTATCTACATTGCTATCTCTGCGGCGCCACAAATGCATGCTCCTCTGTAACCCGTCGAAGTGTCTCCCGGTTCGTCACGCCACAATCGATCCTTGAACATGCTCCTCCGCGTTACACCCATGTCCAGCTGGTGAAGTGGCTACTTGTTCTGCCAGGCTTCAAATTGTCGATCGCTCTGCATCATTCAACCTTCCGCAGCTACTGAGTGAGTCAACTCTTCGTTCATGTTCCCGCTCTCCACCTGACTGACTCATTCTCTTTGCGCCTCTATACAGGCTTGTCCTTCCTTCCTAGTGCACCCAGTACAGTCTTCACTGTGCCTAAAGTGCGCTCTTATCCTCGAGATATCATCCGTCCTCGTACTGAGTGCTTACCATGCGTTTCCGTGCCGAGTTTCGGCGAGTAGGCCTCCCTGTCACTCCATCATATGGCCCTCTTGTCATCTTCAGGTAAGCTACCCTCGACCCAACTCCCTCAGACAACATTGGTCTTCCATGGACCTGTGTGTGGTCTCACGCCACGGATATCCGTTCCCCGTGATGTTTGGCAGGGAAACTGCTGCGTCTCGTACTTAGTGAGACCACAATTTTTGATCCTTGTCGGCCCTTAGTGCGTCTCAACTTCGCCTTGCCTCTGCACGAGTGTCTCTGCGGCGTTAACATGTTCTGAAACAGTCCTCCGCAGTGACTCAGTGGCCACTCGACCTACTGACATCCCCGTGTCCGGACTTACTTTCAACTTATGCCCCTGGAGCGCTTGCGTTATAAGTAAACACATGTCCGCGCAGCTGCACACCCGCGGCCTCCTCGTGTACGGAACACCAACTTCCACCGCTTCCTGCATCAGGTAATCACGCACAAGGCGCGCAGCGCCAGCGAGGCGTGTACATCACTGCCATACACATATTTAAGGTGCGCCTCCCCTAGCTCGAAAACCCCCTGTAAAGCCCAACCCCCCTCCGCTCCGTCCTTGTCCTTGTCCTCGATATCAACATGTCGACGACCGCACCCTGTAACGTTCGCCCCAAACCCATTCCGGGGCGCATCCTGACGTCCGAGCCAATCGCGCTGCGCGTGGGCACGCCGGACCTGTGGGCGCTGGCGTCGTCGCGCTCGTCCTCGCCGGAACCGTGCCCATCGCCGACGGATCGCTGCCGCCGCGCGCCGCCGCCGTCGCACCTCCCGCCCATGCAGGTCGTGACGCTGCCGTACAAGCACACGCTCGACGTCGACCTGCCGAGCGAGATCCGGCCCGAGATGGTGACCATCTCCGCGAAGAAGGGCGATAGGCTGGACATCGTCGCGGACGCGTGGCACAAGGAGAATGACTGTGCGTAGTCTGGCATACGTACTATATGTTATAGGATTGCTGATGGCGTCGTTTTGTTTTTCAGGTCACTACGAGTGGCAGATCCGCTTCCCGCCGCATGACATCGACATGTCGTCCGTGCATGCAAAGGTCACCGAGGGGCACCTCACCATCGACGTGCAACGACGACGGAGTACGCGTTGATACGCACCGTCTCACTCTGATTCGTTTTTTCTGTTCATTTGTTGGGAACAATGGACCGTCTGTTTTGGTTTTGTATTGCGTTTTATCACCCACTGCATAATACCCGCTATGCCTACCTACTACTTACATGTACCAATTAGTGTACGGATTCCGTTGGCTTGAGGATTGTGAATGCGAATGTAGTTGAAAGAGCCTCATCATTGGTTTTGCTACATACATACATAGAGGATGTACACAGTGTGTGCTATAAACGGAGACGCACTCATGTCATTGTTATTTAATCCCAGATGTGTGCAGATACGCAAAAAACATTGGCATTGTCACCAAATTGTCACCGGGAGAGTCGTCCCATAGAAAGGGGAGGAGTGCTAGACCCGTTGGCTCAGCACCGTCCAGTGTCCCCAGGAGCAGAGGACGCGATGCGAGATGGAAATGGCCAGCAAAAGCAGATCCTTGAACGAAATCAGACTGTTCTGATGAGCGGCTGAAGTCTGCTCTCCCAGCGAATTTGAAGAAGGCCTCAGACTTGGGATCCGGAGAGATCTACGTTTATACGGTGAAAAGGTTGTCGAAGTCTTCGCGCGTCCGAAGCAGAAAATATATCCCCGACCTGCTGACCGCGTCAGCAGCGACATGGGCACCCTACGAGGCCTGCAGTGGATGCATGTCAGAATATCGTGGTGCTCGGGATATGTTGTGGGAATCATGAGAGGGCCGATGTCAGGCAGACAGACCGCAAGACTGCTCCAATATGGCAGAGGGCTCGAACCCCATGACTTCTACTGAAGCAATTGGAAGTTTGTTCCAAAATTGAAAGTGTATCCTTCGCGCACAGTAGAACTGCAATCCAACTGTAAGTAAAGCCTGAAGCCTGAAGATACTGGACGACTTCTCTCTGCTCTTGCGACGCTTGTCGAGGCTTCGACGAGCTCGCACCCGCGCGCGTACCATGATCCATCCGCAACGCCCACACGGTAACACTTTCCTCTTCAATCCGAGCGCAGATGCGGCACCGTTCTGAAGCAGCAAGTCGTCCAGATGACCGTAGGAGTAGAGCAGGAATGTATTCAGCGTGCAAGGAACATGGCAGCGCGGTAGCAAAAGCGACATGCGGCCGGAGCTCTGTCGCGCCCTGGCCGCGTCGATAACTTCCGCTCCGAGGTGGAGCTCTTTCCGTTTCTGCTTGCACCACCGAGGCAACTTCTAAATCTTTGACGCCTCCGTTTTCGCTGCGACTTGAAATAGCGCGCAGGTACACCAGTGCAATGGTCATCGGACACCAGGAAAATCGATTTTCAGCTAGCATTTACGCTCTATTACCACGAAATCGGCGTGTACGATCGAGGAAACGTAGCTACGAATACATCATTCCGCTCTCCTAATATTAATATTGACCCAGGTCTCTGCAAATCTAGCGCGGTATTTCTCCAACGCTCACATGCGTGCTCCATCGGTCGTTTTGGAATATTCGGTCGGGGTAGCTGATAGTAGTCGTCCGGTGAACGGATGACCTGTCTATGACCTCGAGCTCCGTCTCCGTGCGCACTTATATCTCGTCCAATATCTCTGCGAGTGAGCACGCTGTGGCCTGTCCCTAATCCTTATACTTAGGCTCTCTGTCTTACACTTGTCGCGCCTTTCTATCAGACAACCGAGCAGCAAGGATTATATATAAACCCCGGTTTTCCAACGCAGATCGTTCCAAGGAACGCCTCGAGTTCTGGCCGTTAACTTTTACTTCGATAGTCACTCGTGCTGCGTCAAAGAAGGATCCGTATTGGCCCTCGAAGTTGCTCGAAGTCGCCCTATGCTTTCGTTGGAGGGGCACTCCGAGGAACGGCTGCCTTGCTATATCACCTGCGCGCGCGAGCAATAATGCCCCCATTCCTCCTTCCCCGCCGCCCTTCCTCCCAATCACACACTCTTTCACCTCCCGCGAGGACACCCAGCTCCGGCAGCACGAACATGGCAAGTTGGCACGATGCGTTCGAGTGAGGGTCGTTCGTTCGCGAAATTAAATCCGAAACTGATCCCAAGTTCGCAGTTTCAGTGCTTCATATCCGCTGAATTCCGCGCTGCACATGCCTGTGTCACCAGGCCCCCACCCTCTTTCATATTCGCCTCCGCCCAGCGTATATGCTGACCACATACCGTCTCTCGAGCGCGACTTTGTACGCATCTTCATGTTTCGCATCCTCGCGTCGAGTTAACGTTCATCTCAGTGCTCTAACTTCACGTGCTGCGGTCTCAGCATCGGCGACCTGCACGAACTGCTCGAGCACTTCGAGGAGGCGCACGTCGTCGTGTTCGACGCGAACGGGAACCCGATCTATCCCGGTCGCAAAACGTCCACCCCGTCCGACGACCCGCCGTTCAACTACCTCCCGTCGTCGCGCGGCTTCGACCCCGCCCCGCACTCGAGTGTCGTGCTCGGCTACCCGCAGCCCGAGTACCTCGCCGACGCCGTCAGCCCCTTCTCCACCACCTCTCCCACCACTAGCACCACCAGCACATATGGACTTGAGCACTTCCCCGTCTCTCCCTCCACGACGCACACCACCTGCGATTTCTCCGACCGCGACATGGAGGACCGCGACGTGCTCAATGATGCCGACGCCTTCGAGACGGACCGGTCGTCCGACTCCCGCTCGTCGCCCGCCGCCATGAGCGGGCTGCCACCCTCGTCCTTCACCGCACCGTCCATGGGTCGCCCCAGCACGCGCCGCGGCCCGCCGCGCAAGCTCAAGTCCCGAATGACGGGCTCGGAGCGACGGCGCCACGGCCACTCCAGACACCGCGAGAAGATGTTCAGATGCCCGGTAAGTCGGCCTACACGAGCCATTGCACGCGTTTGCGGGATATTTACGCGTTTGGGTGATAGCATGAAGGCTGCACGAAGAGCTACAAGAACCCGAACGGTCTGACGTACCATCTCAAGAAGGGCACCTGCAAGATCGAGCCCACGCTCGTCCAGGACGACTGAGTCGCTCCCCCCAAAATTGTTCGTCCCTCATCCACGCATACCTAAGCCAGCACCACGCTTACCCGCCCATTGTAGATTCCGCGACACCCGCCCTGAGCCTGATCCGCAATCGCCGTAGGGCCATCCCAGCGGTCGATTTAATGTCCCATCTGCCTCCTTACTTACCTACTTACATACACAGACGAGCCGAGCTGTCTGCCAATTGCTGTCATTTATGTACCAACGCCTGTCGAATACGCTCGGACCCCCGTTTGTGCAGCCTGCGGCCGCACTTTTATCTGTATGTACGCACGAATCGTGGATATGCTTTTCCCCATGTCCCCCTCTATAGTGTTTCAAATGCATATGTGAGATATGTGAAAACAACAGATGACTTGAAAACAACAAATGCATTGCGCACAGCGTGGATAAACATTCTACTTTGGTTTTACTCGAGGTACGTTTATGCACTCGATGAAGGTATATATGTGTAAGTATATAACGACCGTTTTTAAAGAGCTGCGAGGTCCCAGGTCCCAGGTGATCCGTAAAATAAAAGAAAGTGAGGCGGGCCCCTTCTCGCGGGCCCACCACCGCACTCGCAGACGCCGACCTAGATAGAGACCTAGACCACATAGTGCGGCTTGTCCGACTCGCGGCTGGGGCTGTCGTGCTCCACCTCGACCTGTAACTGGTGAGCAATGGGGACAGACACAGAGACGACGGAGAAGAAGAACGCACCTGGACTTTAACGCCGCCGTAGTCGTTGTCGTTCTCCGGGTAGCTGTTGCGCTTCATGCTGTTGAGGGGGAGGACGTTCGGGTCTGTCTTGCGCGAGGCCGGGGGGAAGCGCGCGGACGGCGTGGTGGTGTTGTATTCGACGTTCGAGTGCGAGGCGTCCGGCGCGCGGAGGTTGAGCACGAGGCGGCAGCAGAGCACTTGCGAGAGCACGAGCGCGAGGTACGAGTTGATGTTCTGGATGTTCGCGTTTCTGTAGCAAGTAGTGGTTAGCTTTGGTACTCGGTGCCGAAATGGGGGACACGTACGATTGGAACATGAACGCTGCGTTGAGCACGTTTACTCCAGCAACGGCCTGCGAGGAATACGGTAAGGCGCTTTTAAATTGGTCGAGGGGCAGGCATACTGACCAGGAAGTAGAACAGTCCCTCGCGGACGAAGATAGTGGCGAGCCGCGACTTCACACCCATCTGCTGCAATTGGAGAGCCTGCCCGTCCTATTAGCACACGAGCTCATGCTCAGAGCGGAGCCGACGCACCTTCCACCCGGTCAACGCCATGCAGATCAGGTCAAACGCGACGGGGGCGATCCAGTACCCCATAACGACGTGCTTGCCCGGCGCGTCGCTCGCGGTGCACGGGCCCTTGTCCCCGACGAGCACCGGGTTCTGGTGCACACCCGCGACGGACACGTAGAGGAGGTAGCCCATCTCACCGAAGAGCATCGCGGTGAGGGTGTACCCGATGAGCGGCTTGCGCCCGAGGAACGCATGCGTGCGCACGGCGAGAATGGCCTCGGACCCGAGGGTGACCCACATCGACGTTGCGGCGATGAGGTAGTGCCTGCGGCGGGGAAAACGGTTAGTGGGGTGTGCGCGGAAGGAGGGGGGTGTACGAACAGCGATTTGCACCGTGTCTCTGTGATTTCACCGTTGAATAACCAGAGATTCAGCCCGAAGGCCAGCAGACCGTAGTATCGTGTCCAGAGGTACAGAAATTTGACCAGTGAGAATTTTCGCTTCCAGATACGATGCCATTCCACTGAAAAGAAGAATAAACCGCCGTCAGACACGAAGATACAACAGTCGTTCGTAGTGGTGCTTACTTTGTAAACAGGCTAGCCAATCCCACACGGCAAGTGTCACCATGCACGAGGTGTAAACCTGCAAAACATGCAGAAGACCGAGACCAGTCGCGATAGCGGCGCTCAGTGCGGTGCCCGGGCCTGCGACTGACTCAGCCGCTATTGTGTTGACCGCCACGGAAGACATGGCTGCGTTTCTTGCGGAGGGGGATGGTGCACTGAGAGAGAGAGGGGGAGGGGAATGAGCGTGGATGCAGACTGAGTACGGCGGGATTCAAATAGATCTCGCAGTCATTTCACAATATTCGGGGGTTCAGTATGAGAGGGCGCATCGCTCGTGCAGATCTCGCCTGGACCCGCTCGGGTAATTCAGCGGCCAGCTACCCTTGGATCATAGTACGCATCTGAAGAGGTTTGCATTGGCCCGCGCTTCCTGCGTACCTTGTTACCGCATTCTATACGCTATACTACGGGGCAGCTTGTAGCAGGGTCAATATATCCCTGCAACACCCTCCGTGCCACCCCGACCAGTGATAAATAGATGCAAATATTTTACGGCCCCCCGACAGAACATGCCGTTGAATCCGGGTGAGATGGGAGAAATTTCTCTTCAAAAAGACTCTAAGAAAATGCTGTTTGAGTCGTGCAAGACAAAACAACTCTCACAACGTACTTACACCTGTCTAAGGACTTGAAGACAGAGAGATCAAGGCAAGGCGCGGGGCGACAGGAGCAGGTACCAGATGGCGCAAGATTCGGTTGCGACATTCGAGATTTGTGGCGCTTAAAGTGAGACACACGGAGGTACAGTTTTAGCCGACGCCACGGGCTCGCACCTTCGTGAAATGAAAATTCTGATGTCCTCGGGACGCTTTCTTTATGTTAGCCTTGCAAACCTCCAGTTGTCTGTCAACCAGTCTGTCGTTCTGTCTCGCTACGTGCAGCATTCTATGCTGACTGCGCGACTCCGAGTCTGTTCTTCTACGCCGTTCAACGTGGCGTGGGTGCCGAACACCATCTGGAGTGCATCGCTGCAGAACAGCCCTGGATAGATCGTACATATGTACCATCAGTATTTCCAAATGCTTATTCCGACTTTCCAGGTCCCTCAATTTGACGGCTTCAGGCCTAGGGAGCGCCAGGCTGAGGGCTCATGGGAAACCAGTCGGAGGAGTTTAGGAGGAATATTCTGGTACGGCATAGCACGGAACAATCGGTTGCCGGACTACCTAAGTGCACGCAGGCAAGTGTCTCCTCGAATATTTATATGGAGTATTGATTTTTTCTCGCAGCCCTGCCCGTAGGCTATCAGCGTATGGCATGGCCATGTTGTTTGCCCCAGGAATATAGCGGTTAGGGAAGGACTCGGTCAGATGATTTGTCCCGAGACTTACCAAGACCCGCCATCTCTCGCCATCTCGGGTGCGTCCGTCCGAATTTTGCGGCGTGCACGGCAAAATGGTAGATTCTCGATATGTCGATATGGCATCTTGTTACCGGGGTTCTGATTTCGCAGCTGTTATCGATATCGCCCACAACCGCGGACTTGATCATGTCAGTCCTTCACATACAGGGTACGTTACCGTGACATACGCCATGCCACTAGTACGAAATCGCACGTTCAGGAGGCGGATACAAATGTCATTTTGGCCGTCGTTTGTTCCTCTCCTCCCTCCCTCCAATCCCATTTTCACGAAACCATGGCCAAGTTGATTGCAGTAACAGGCGCGACCGGCCAGTGAGTGGTATTCCGTGCACCAGCAGTTCTCGTTTGGCTAACGTGTACGGCGTGCGGCTAGACAGGGCGGCTCCGTTGTCGATTGGCTTCTGAAAGAGCCCGCCGGGACATTCACCGTCCGAGCGATCACACGAAACCCCTCCTCCCCGGCCGCCCAGGCGCTCGCCGCCAAAGGTGTCGAGGTCGTGAAAGCGGACCTCGCCTCCCTGGACGAGGTGACCGCGGCGTTCAAGGACGCGTGGGGCGTGTTTGGGCTCACGCAGTTCTACGAGCACGGGTACGACGCGGAGCAGCTCCACGGCGCGAACATCGTCGACGGCGCGAAGGCCGCGGGCGTCAAGCACCTCGTGTGGAGCACCGTCGAGGGCCGCGAGGGCGAGTGCGGCGCGATCAGCTGGGTCTCGAAGGCGAAGATCGAGGACCGCGTGATCGCGTCCGGCATCCCCTACACGTTCGTGTACATCCCTATGTACTACGAGAACTTCTGGACGAGCTTCTTCGCGCCGAGCTACGACGAGGAGAAGGGCTTTAACTGGAGCGTTGGGTTCTTGCCGGACACGCCTATTTTCGCATTCAGCGTGGGCGACGTCGGCGCGTGGGTCGTCCCCGCGTTCAAGGAGCCCTCGAAATACGCAGGTACGCACGATGTAAGCTACAGTCTTTTCCGTCACTGACCTTCTATTTTATGCTTAGGCAAGAAGATCAAGACGGTGGTCGAGTACCTGACCCTCCGCGACCTTGCGACCCAATTCACCGAGGTCACCGGCGAAAAGGCGAGCCTCGCTGTCGAGCTCACGCCAGAGCAATTCGCGGCCTCCCGATACGTCGACCACCCTGCCGCAGAGCTCATGTACCTCTCCTGGGAGTACGTCATCCGCGCTGGGCCCGATAGCGGTGTCCGTGTATGTGGTTTCGTCTGCTTTATCGCGAGTCGCACCGTGCTGACGGCTAGTTTTTGCAGGACAAGGAGCAGACATTATCGATCTACCCGGGAGCCTTGACATACAAGCAGTGGGTCAAGGACAGCCCCTTGGTGAAGAACCTTGTCAAGAAGTTGAAGGACGAGGCCGCGGCGAAGAAGAGTGCTTGATTTACCACACTTAATAGTATACCCCGACGCAAGACTGATTTCATCGAATCTCATTTCAATTACTCGCTGGTCCTGGTGCTGCACACAAAATTTCAAGCATGTGCGGAAACTCATTTGTTGACAGTATGTACTCTGCTGCCTACAAGGCTCAAGCTCAAGGTCGACGCACGAATCACCTGCCATTATACAACGTTCACGATCCTTTAGAGTTCGTCGCACAGACAGATAAATGTATCGCAATAATGAAACAAATACACGCTAAGTACACGCGTTGTTGGAACTTCCAACTTCCATGCAATGCCCCTCCTCCTACACACGTTCGTCATTCCAAAATACTCGCACATGGCCTAGTCCTCGAATTTATATACTGCGAGAAACACAAAACATCAGCATGACAGCCTATTGCAGACCGACGAAAGAGCCTACCACACGCCCCACTACTAGGCTTCGTAGCGAAGATCACCTCCTTCAGGCTATCGCCTTCCAGCTCCCGGAACGGCGCATACCCCTGCTGCACCTTCTTGATGAACTCATCCACCTTGTCCTCCGCTACGAGCGAGACGGTGCATCCGCCCCACGCGGCGCCTACGCGATAACCATCAGGCCTCCCCCCCCACATCAAGCATAGGCCGAAGAGAACGTACCAGTGAGCCGGCTGCCGTACGCGCCTGCGTCCAGGGCGAGCTGCGTGAGCTCGTTCAGCTCGGGGCAGGAGCAGTCACACAGGTCGCGGCAGCTCGCGTGCGACGCGTTCATCAGCGCGCCAAGCTCCTCCCGCCCGTCAACGTCGGGCGCGCTCGCTGCGTGGAGGCAGACCTCGCGGAACTTGAGCACGAGCGCGGCTTCTTGGAAGACGTGTTTCGCTCGTTTGTACAGCTGGAAGTAAGTGGCTTCGACTAGTGGCAGGTCAATAGTTAGGGTGAGGCGAGCAGGGGAATGGGGGGAGGGTCGACGCACCATCAACCCACGAGAGATACGTCTCCGTAAACTCCTCCTTGCTCAGCCCGCTCCACTCGATCATCGTCTCGAGTGTAACACCCTCTTCCCCGTCCGCATTGTCCGGCTTGAGTAGCTCCATCTTCTCTACCATCTTCTCCAACGCGGCCTTCAACTGTTCCGCGCCAAGCTCCGTCTCCTCCGTCTCCCCGACCCAGCGGCCCAGCACCACCCTCAGCGTCACCCTTTCTCGTTTCCCGCCGGCCTCCTCTTGGAGCTTCACGCCGAGGCGGCGCGCGAGGACCCGCGCGGCGACGAGCGTCTCGACGACGCGCAGGTTGTAGCGCGTGCGCGCGTGCACGACCTTGTCGGACACGACGAGCGTGTTCGCGCAGACGAAGACCGCGCCAGGCGGGAGGGGGATGAGCTGCGCGAAGAGGTGCGGGAAGAACGTCACGTATAGCGCGGACGAGGTCGTGCATATCACGGACGCCGCCTGGTCGAGCCTGTACGGTGCAAACACAAATTTCAGCGAGACACAAGGCAGGGAGGAAGAGGAGAGGGGACGCACCCGCCGCTGTTGACGCCGACGCGCTTCTCGTTCTGCATCGCCATCTCGACAAGCTCGCCCTTTGTGAGCGCGGAGCTGTCGTCGAGTTTGCCATTCACGGCGAGGAACGCGAGCGTCGAGGCGACGACCATCGCCGCGCTGGACGAGAGCCCGGAGCCCGCGGGTACGGTGCCTGTGAACAGCAGGTCCACAGGCACGGGGAGCGCACCCTTCGAGGTGAAATACCGGTTCAGCACACCCTGTACACGGGGATGAGATCGCGCGTGCGGGAGCTAAGGAGAGAAGAGGAGATGCGCACGTAGTACCCAGCCTTGACGTAGCTCTCCCAGCGCAGCTTCTTGGTGTCGATGTCGAGGTGCCATCCCTCGACGTGGACGTGCTCGTCCGGCACGCCGAGGTCTTTGGGGACGATGGACGGCGCGAACTCTTGGCGCGCGTATTTCGCGAGCAGGTTATCTGCGACGACGCCGCCTGGGACCGAGGATGTGTCGCGGGGGCCACACGCGATCAGGATGTCTTGCTCGATCGCAGCGGGGAATGCACCGAAGAGTGCGTAGTCGATGTGTTCACCTGTGCACGTCTATGAGTATTTCTTGATCGTCAGTTGCATCGAGTTTGCATACCTATCAGACTGCATCCAGGAGTGAATATTGTTCGTAGATCGGAGAGTGCACACGACTCACTTTACACGACCCGGGGCCCTTGCAATATACGTCGGCTTCCTGCCGAACCGCTTGACGTACTCCTCCGTCAGATTATTCCAGCGTTCACTGTGAGGCTAGATAGATTAGCAGGCGATCGGAAATGAATCCACGCACGGAAACTGACGCATGATTGAGCGATGTGCCTAGATTCTGGTACAGCTCGTTCAGATTCGTGAAAATTGGTATAGATGCTTGTGCGGCCATGTTTAGAACGTGGAGGGCATGCAGGAGGACGCGAATCGACGACTATATACAGAATCGGGAAGGGCGAGTCTTGCGATCTGGAGGTGCCGTGGACCACGCTGCGCTGAGAGCACCTGAGAGAGTGGGAGTTTTGGACCGGGAGACGGTGCGGAACGTCGGTCCGTTAGCCTAGACGTGTCGGGCTAGCTCGAGCAACAGTGTATGGGCAGTTATTTGAAGCGGAGTTGTTGCTTAAAACGACTGGAGGAGGAGAGTAAAAACCCAAGTAAGATGCAGAAACCGAAGAGACTTGAGGCCCGAGATCCGGATTGAGGGGAAAGTGCGGGGAAGAGGATACCACGTGGCCACTACATCTTCGGAGGTTTGTCGAGGATGAGATGGGTACTGAGAACCCACCTGTCTCTGCAAATACGAGTGGACAGAAAGACGAACACCGTGAACGTAGAGTATACAGAAAATCCCGACTAGAGGGCCAACATTTGACTGCAACTGTGCAAATGAATCAACCGTAGGGAATCGACGCGATGCTCGGCGACCCCGTAGGATCTATACGCGTCTGGAGCCGTATTTCGTTGCTAGACCTCTATGCATGAGATTGTATTACTCACCTTGCAGTAGTGCGACGCGTCGCTACATGCAGGGCGGCGCGCGGGGTCGAGAGTGCTCCCCCCTCTGAGTACATCATATTGGGCATTGCATTGTATGCTTCCACGCTACAGAGAGAGCCGATACTGTTTTCGTAGATGTGCAAACGACGATGCACATCAACCCGAGCGCGTCCCATATAGACGAGCATCGCCGGGACTGGCACTGGGCACGACCAATCGCGCAAGCCGTTACTCGCAAGCTACGTGTGCGGACACTGCCGAGTACGCGACGTCGAGCAACCCGAACCAGAAGGGTTGCGTTACCTTCACGTCGTATGCAGGTCTTGAGAAACATGGATTTAAATGGGAGAAACGGTATGATCGACTACTCACCGGTTCTGGCGCCATCCTCGTACACAAGAATAGTCGTTGGCCGCCTCTATCATCCCTATTTTTGGCAGACCTTCCTCGCGTCCAGAGGCCATCTGCACGCGACGGCGTCGAGTATCCGTCGCGCCTTTCGCGTGTTCGCGTCCTTTGACGCACTGACGCGTAAACCATTCCACATGAGCCAAACAGTCTATTACAGAGCGTTTTAGCGCGTCTCCATCTACCGTGACGCGTCCGGGCTGGACTTTGCCGTCATCATAGCGCGCGTTCGAGCGGCGCGTCCGTCTCGCGCATAACATTGCTTATCGCTTAAGAGTCGTCGCGAGAAGTCAAGTGGTTCTAGTTGCGCACTAGAAAGCAGTAACTTGGGAGAAATTCCGAGAATCCGCTGCAACTCCGTGGTGGGAAACGACAAGAGACGAGGATGGCAGGCTCAGCCACGGAGCTGCGTTCGGCTCACGTGCGAACCGACTCGAGTCACGCTAAATAGAAAGCACGCGTCGCGCTCGTTTGCATTCGCGAGCTCAAGCCGACGGGCAGCTTGATGTTGGATACACGCCTCGGAAAACGTCTACAAATCGCGAAATAGCAACACAATCGCGTACATTTGGACCTCAGATACGGTCCATGTATCGCTGAAATCAGAGACAGGCAGTGGGACTATTACCGTATGTTGACAATGTGCAAGGGCGCTGAGGTGTCTAACTGTCCAACCTAGTTTCTGACGCGCCTATGTTTTGGCTGACGGGTGCTGCGCGCAGTCTAGACAGGCTCCGAGTCAGCTCCAGCGTTCGTCAAACACTGTCCCGAGTCCCAGCCGAGGAAGAGAGGCATGCTGCTCGTCACAGCCGCTGGGATCGCGACATAATTGTTCCCTTTCTCGGCTCATAGAACTTAGAATGGAGCTCATGTTGCATGTAGCCACTGGCTTGGGCACAGGCAGACCAACCAGAAATCAATGAATGGAATGGAAACCTGACGTTCAAGTCCATGAATAATAAAAGGCAGCGCGCTGTCCCAGGCATCTACATACCACTTGACACTGCGTATGCCCAGCGCTCGCCGCGGCGCACGGTAAATATTTGAATCCAATAGTACAGTCGTGCCCAAGTCCATTCGTGCGTGTATATGACGTCCATGGCCGCAAACAAAAGATTAAGTGTGTAGTTGCGTTGTCTCGTAATTAGGTTGTTGAGGTTGCGAGTGCCCGTCGTATCGCGTCTTTACGCATTGACGCGTGAAGCGTAGACCGACGCTACCGTGACGGCAGCGGTGCGAGGGCAATCGACTCCGAGGGGCGCGCCTGCCTCGCTTCCCCCGAAGTGTGCGTGCCGCTCTTCGCCGCCTCCGACCGCAGCTCAGACGACGCGTCGCTCGCCGGCGACAGCGGAACAGCCTCCATCTCTACCTCCCCCTCGCGGCGCACCTCGAGGTCGCGCGGCCCGCTGCCCCACGTCTCGCGCCAGCTCTCGCGCGCGAGCAGCGAGGAGAGCAGCGAGATCACGTACAAGCCGCTGATCGCGAAGCCGATGATGGAGCTGCGGGATAGATAGATAGAAGGGCCGGGTAAGTCTCCAGCGCCGGGGAAGAGAGGAGGAGAGGGGGTGCGCACGCACTATCCATTTTGCGGCTGCGGGAGAAGGGTGGCGGGTAGAGTCAGTCGGGGTGAAGGATGGAAAGAGAGAGGGGGAAGGGGGGTGCTCACGTAGGCAACGTATAGTTCTAGGACGAATAGGGCGGCGATGCTCGTTAGGAGGCCGGTTTGTATCGTTACTGCGACGGTACGCGTCAGAGAAGGGGGTTTCGTGGAGAGTCTACGTGGCTCACATCGAATGATTTTATTGACGGTGCTGTCCACGGTTTTGACGCCCGTACGGTTACGCACCTGTCCTGCCAGTCAGCTTCACCAGCCGTGGAGGGGGAGACCAGACGCGTTGCTTACGAGGAATGCAATCAGGGCCGCCGAGATGACGATGTCTGTGGTGGCGGCTAATACCGACCATGTTATCGCCACGTTCTCCAGTACCAGCGACTGGGGAGATATGAGTAGCATTCGTTGTGATACCGTGACAGTCAATCCTGCGACTACGCACCCAGAGACCTGCAGTCAGTCAATCGACGAGGATTCCGAGAGAAGAAAACGTACGCCATTGGCAAGTAGACAGGAAGACGATGACCCCAAAGATTCGCACGTTTTCTGTCAGCGCCTTGATACGCCAGCCGAAAACGAGCTGGACGGTTGAAGCTACCGTTGCCTGTATAGCGCGTGAGTGACGACAGGCAGATGCGACGCGAAACTACGCACCGTTAGAACCGGAACTTGAGGTTGGAGCACAGTCAGAGTCAGTCAGAGGATGAGAGAGCAAGGTCACCTGCAGCATACCTGGTGATAATCCCCAGCTGGTGGCAATAGTGTCGAAATTTCCTGTGGCCGTGAATATAGTGTCAGCGCTTCCTGTCGGAAAGAGATGGATAGAAACACACCATGGGATTGGACGACGGATACCTGCAGTGGTATGCATTGGAAGACGATGCTTGTGCCGACCAGGACAACTAGCAATGCAACCTGAAGCGAGGGTTAGTATGCACTCATGGCGAAGAGTGAATGAACGCACGATCGATTTCATCCATGGTTTCTCACTAAATAACGCGCGCATGCCATATCAGCACGCCTAGCAAGGCAACTTCGAGGGAACGACTCACTTTTTAAAGATTGTAAAGTACATGAACGCCTGCATGACGATGATGCCAAATAAAGCAGTCGTTACGACTACAGCGGAGAATAGGATATGATACAGCGAGAAATCTACGGAAGCCGAAGGGGGAAATGAGGAGGAGGGGGCCATTGAAATTTGAAGGAGGGAGGATGGAGGCCGTGAAGAAGAGTGCCTGCAGCGCTCCTGGCGGGCTGGGGGACATTGATGTTGACCGCCTCGTTGCCATAACTGATAAAATACTCGTACATAGAAGATTGGCAAGGCGGAGATAGAGTTGGACACCGAGACGTGTCCTTGCAGAAAGATCAATAATTTCGCGTCGACATACTAGTGACACATCCACAGTGGTTGGCCCGGCCCTCGGAGGCAAATGACGACCGTCGGAACAGATAAAGAAAAAGCGCCAAACGTTGGTGACCTGCACACGGTGACTATTACTTATGTTATGTTACTGCTGATAGTGGACACGGTAAAAAAAGGGCTCACTACTGATTAGGCATGCCCGTTGGAGGCTCTTGGTATAGGATCAACTGTCAACATGGGGGTGCGCGCGAGTGGCGTGCATATGGAAGATGTCGCTGCGCCACATGCAGTGAGTAGTCCTTCGTAGCCCCTGGTTGCCGCGGCCCCGGAAATCGTGATCAGAGGCGTAGAAAGTGATTCCGAGGGAAGCTGCAGCAATGGGGTGCCCGGTGCGCTGCGGAATATGTGTCCCACAACATTCCGAAGGTGCAACACCGACAGCTCATCATTTACCGATTCGCCTACCGCTAAATATTTGTAAGTGCCTCGGCTTGGCTCGTACCATGACCGAGAATTCTTAGAGAGACCGTCCACGATATCATCTGGATAATTGAAGGGACCTGCAGGGACCAAGGCAAAAAGGCATGAACGACTCGGACGTCTGGCAATTCGCTGAAAGTGCGGAGATGGGGAATAGCACACAGGGGTGCTTCCATTTCAGGATTAGGTTACCGTGAGAACATGCGCCATGCAGAGGCGGTGGCAGATGTGGCGGCAGCTCTCTTGCAATATTGCGCAGGAACCGCAGCTCGTTTGCTAAGGCGAACAAAAGTACTCTCAACTTTGCGGCTACGATCCTTGGTCGTGCTTGCAGAACATGAAGCGACCGACGAGCTTTGTCTGGGCGCTTGCACTGCTCGGAGCGCCTCTGTCTTCCAGCGCAGCGAGCAACGTATCACGGAGAAGCGTTCCGGCAGTCTCAAGTTATGATCTTTCGGTGCGTTTGAAGTCCGGTCAGCTTTCGCGGAGACAGGAACTGAATTTGCGTAGCGGAGCTTGGTGAACATCCCGTCGCAAGGTGAGCTTGCCGTGCTTCAAGCCCCGCATTGAGTGAGCTAATCGCCTGGTGCTTTCCTAGACAAATGTCCTCCGTGCTTCAACTGTCTCTTACCCGCGTTTACATGCGGGCAATACGGCACATGTGATCCGTATGATGGACAATGCAAATGTCCGCCTGGATGGGGAGGGATAGACTGCTTAATTCCACGTATGTGTTGCACAAGCGCGTCGCGTCGTTACGTCTGACCTCTTTTATCCCAGAATGTGACTCGTTGGCCGACGGTGAACACAGAAGATTGCGTGAGGATGGTCAGCAATGCGAGTGCAAAGATGGATGGACAGGAATCAATTGCAACGGTGCGTACCTACACCTCTCCGCGCATGTCTCGATGTCGAATAAGGTCTGTGTCTACACAGTGTGCAAGACGGACAATGCCTGCGTCGGTTTCCCGCTCGCGGGTGGGATATCTGGACTCGACGACGACACCGTAGCTGCGAATATGACGTGCTACAAGGGCGGGGAGACGGTCTTTAACAACCATCAAATGTGCGATGTCACCAGTAAGCGCTCGCTCCTCCGTATTTGCTACGTGTTCCGGCTTATCATCCCCACAGACCGTAAGATCATCGATATCTTGGACGGACGGCCACCACAAGTCACGTTCAGCTGCGACTCGACAAAGTCGACCTGCGACTTCCAGTTCTGGGTCGCGCAGCAAGAGTCGTTCTACTGCGAGCTCGACACGTGCAAATCAGACACCATCCCCGGATACGACACGAACATCACGCAGTACGCGTGCGACCACATCAAATGCAGCTGCATCCCTGGACGGTTCATCTGTGGCGAGGACGGCAGCGTCGGTAGGCATTTAAGCTTCGCGCACGGGTCACGGAACACGGAACAGCTAATGATGGGCAATTAACAGACATCGGTGAATTTCTGACGGAAGAGATAAAGGGCCCGGCGAAGTTCAGCTGTACCACAGGCGCAGGGTGCAAATTCGAGGAACCGGCTATGAACTCGCTTATCAACGATATTTTCGGGGATGGGTACATCACCCTGAACTGCGACGGGGGCGAATGTCTGCACTACTCCCAGGTGCCTGGATACGTGCGCCCACCCAAGCCAGACAACACCCGCTGGGTCGCGTTGAGCGGGGCCGGAGCGGGGCTGATCGTCATATTGTCTTCCGCCAGTACGTGCCCCACTCATCATCTATCTACGCCGATTGTCCAACACGTTTGTGTGCAGTTTTGTGGTATGCTGGCCGCACGAGCAGAGGCGGTGACCTCGGGCAAATTCGCCTCCCAGATAATGAAGCGTCGAAGCTGATGACGGACCATGTTCCTGCGTCCCTCCATTTCTCGGACCTCAGCTACACGCTCGGCGCGCGCACCATCCTGGATGGCATCACAGGCACAGTGAAGCCCGGCCAGATCATGGCCATCGTAGGCGCGTCCGGCGCCGGCAAGTCGACGTTCCTGGATATCCTGGCACGCAAGCGCAAGAAGGGTCAGGTCAGCGGCACAACGCTCGTCAACGGCCGCGAGGTCGAGGATGCACAGTTCAGGACGGTGATGGGCTTCGTTGACCAGGAGGACACGCTGATGAGCACACTGACCGTGTACGAGACGGTACTCTATTCGGCGCTGCTGCGGCTCCCGCGCGAGATGAGCTATGAGGCGAAGAAGTTCAGGACGCTGGAGACTATGAACGAGCTCGGCATATTGCATATTCGGGAGTCGCGAATCGGGAGTTCTGGTCGCCGTTCTATCTCTGGCGGTGAGAAACGCCGTGTGTCCATCGCATGCGAACTCGTTACTAGCCCTTCCATTCTGTTCTTGGATGAGCCTACGAGCGGTGCGTACTTATATTCATGTTAGATATTGACTCTCATGCAGTCACTAGGTCTTGATGCGTACAACGCATTCAATGTCGTCGAGAGCCTGGTCTCGCTCGCCCGTGACTACAATCGCACCGTTGTGTTCACCATCCACCAGCCGCGGAGTAACATCGTCTCCCTCTTTGACCAGCTTCTCGTCTTAGCCCAAGGCAAAATGGTGTACTCTGGAGAGATGGCCAAGTGCCAGGACTACTTCTCAGGCATCGGGCGCCCATGCCCTCCTGGCTTCAACATTGCTGATTTCTTGAGTATGTACCCTCCTCTTATCCCACGGCTCCTTACTAACATGGGCGCAAAGTCGACCTCACCATGAACGCTAGTACCAGCTCAACGCCAACGCCCGAGAGCCGCACCACCGAGCCAGAATCTCCTACCGATGCCCTGAATCTGAGTGACGAAGAGCGCGCGGCAGGAAGGTCACAGCCAGTTCCCCTCTCTGTGCGCTCGTCGAACGGACGCTCATCGACTTATGCTAGCGACGGCACCGAGCTGCACACGCGGCCGAACTCGATCGCATCCTCCATCAAGCGCAAGACGTCGCAGTTCATCGAGACGGTGACCGCGTCCGCGCCCAAGGGTGATACGCCGCTCGCGCCGCCGCTCGCCGCGCTCGTCGAGGCATATGCCGCCAGCGAGGTCGCGGCCGCGATTAGGCAAGAGGCGCACGCGCTGAACGAGCTGAGTGAGAGTGGGGAGCTGAGGGATGTCGCGGTGGAGAGCTCGCTGCTGCGCGGACGCAATCGGGCAAGCTGGGCGACGCAGTTCCGGATATTGAGCGGGAGGGCATTCAAGAACCTTTACCGGGACCCGGCTTTGCTCATGGCGCACTATCTATCGTCGATTGCACTGGCTTGTGAGTGACAATGGAATACAGGATGAACCTAACTGACGGTTCATATAAGTGATTTGTGGATTATTCTTCCACAATGTGACGTACGTGTCCATTTTTCTACCAAGCCCATTCACGAAATGTTGACCTTTTGCCCACAGGAACGACATCCCAGGGTTCCAGAATCGACTGGGTACGTATGTGTGTCAAAAGGAACACCATCGGTACTGACTAAGTGCACAGGCATATTCTTCTTCAGTCTCGCACTGTTCGGATTTTCCTGCCTTTCTAGTCTCGGCCTATTCGCCAACGAACGCATCCTCTTCATGAGAGAAAGGTAAGGTTTTGTGACTCGCTATGACGTCCGTATGGAGTGATATCCGACCCTTAATGCAATCTTCAAGGGCAAACGGATACTACTCTTCCTTTACATACTTCTCGTCGAAGGTATTCATCTTATTCGACCAAACTCTCCCTATCTGACGCGATATCTTCGTAGGTTCTGTTTGACATCCTGCCCTTACGCGTCGTTCCTCCCCTGGTATTCGGCGGAATTGTCTACAGCCTGGTGGGGCTCGTCCCCACCGTGCCCGCGTTCTGGAAATTCCTGCTCACCCTCGTGCTGTTCAATCTCACCACCGCGAGTGTCGTGCTCCTCCTCTCCATCGCCTTCGCCAGCACCAGCGTCGCGAGCCTAGTCGGGACGCTCGTCATGCTTTTCAAGTGCGTCTGCCCAAAAAGGTACACGCAGAGATATCGTACTGACTAAAATTTCCAGCCTGCTGTTCACCGGGCTGCTGATCAACCGAGAGTCCGTGACGCCCTCGTTGCGGTGGCTGCACACGGTGTCCTTCTTCCACGCTGCGTTCGAAGCGCTCGCCGTGAACGAGCTGCGGTACCTGAGTCTCAGCGAGCATAAAGTAAGTGCCCTATTCTGCTGCATCAATTCATCGCATGCATCGTGCTGACGAAACGGCGCGCCTAGTACGGCGTGGACCTCGACGTCCCGGCAGCGACGATCCTGTCGACGTTCGGGCTGCGCGCGCAGTCGTTCTGGTGGCCGAACATATCCCTGCTGGGCATCTTCTTCGTCTCGTTTACGGCCGTGAGCTTCTTCACGCTGCACTTTTTCGTCAAGGAGAAGCGGTAGGCTACATCTTGGACCTGCATAATAGTCACCTTCTACTTCATGTATGTACATTCGTGTCGTCGAACATGTATTCTATTTCTTCTTCCGCTCACCATCGATGCCACCCACACGCAGGCACCCATTGACATAGATCTTGGCAATATTGAACATACTTGTCGATTGTAATACTACCCTCGCTGACCGGTAGATGAAATGCTTGTCAATTCATTTATGATACCACGGTGTATAGCAAGTACAAGGGCGCGAAGAAACAGGATGCAGATAATAAATATGCGTTGAAGAGGGGCAGGGGAACAGTCTATCAACAGCAGCGAAACCGCTTGTGCGCAGAAGGAGGCATCATGTACAACAAGAACTACAACAGACCCAAGACAGAGGCAGACAGACGTACAGACAGATGGCAGATGGGATTTAAACAGTCCGGGGGGATGAGGGGTGGGGTGGGATATGGGACGTGGGAGTGGTGGTACAGATGATGTGCATGGGGGTGAAGGTGAAGATGGAGATGGGGCGTTGGAGACAAGACATTTCGTGTATGCGTGGAGGTCCAGGTTTTCGGCCAGCAAGCCGCCGGCGGGCTCGACTCAGTGCAAATACTTCTCGTTGAGCAAATGCACCTCCCTTGCGAGGTACGGCCAATTCATCGAGCGCGAGAGCTCCTTCCTTAGCCTCTCCTCATCTCCCCCCGCGCGCGCCTTGGCAAGGTGCCTCTCCCACCCACACAAATTATACAGCAGCCGCATATTGGGCTGAATGAGCACGCTGAGGCGGCGCGAGCGCACGATGAGGTACGCCTCGACGAGCGGGACGCCGAGGTGCTGCATGACGTACGCAATCGCGACGGTCGCGCTGCGGCTCACGCCGACGCGACAGTGCACGAGCACCTGCCCGCCCGCCGCGCGCGCGCGCTCGATCCACTCGCAGATCGGCGCGAGCTGCGGCTCGAGCGTGTCGATCCCGTCGTCGCACACGCCCTGGATGTCGAGCACCTTGATGCGCCCCTCGCGCTCCTCGATCCACAGCGAGCCCTGCGCGCCCGGGCCTTTGCCCGGGATGTAGTGCGCGCCGGGGCCGGGCATGGCACAGGCCCGGGACACGGAGGGAGCGGTACCCTGTGCGGCATGTGGGGGTGGGACAAGTGCGCATTCGCCAACGGACACGACGTGCGTGATGCCCAGCGCATGGAGCATGTAGGCGTTCGAGGCGTGATTCCTATGGAGTAATTTCTTATCAGCACTGTGTTCCTCTGGATCTGAAGAACAGACTCACAGATTTCCTAAGTACAAGAACGGTAGCACGCGGCTAGGGAAGCTCCCGTCAAACCTCGGGTCCGAGAACCACGCCTGATGGTCATCGAACACGCCCGGAAGCCACGGGCTCGTACTCGCCCTCGGGCGCGTCTTCACAAGATGTCCCTGGCTCGGCACAACCATCGGCGACGCGCTCAGCGGCGAGTCCGTGTACGACGACGACGTATAGTGGTGGTGCCCACTCGTCGACGCCGTGCTGTGCGCATGCGGGCGCGGCACATACGGGTGGTACCCGCCGCCGCCGCCGCGCTCGGACGCGAGCCGCTGCTCGACGCGGCGCAGCACGTTGAGGTCGCCCTGGTACACGAAGAAGCTGCGGCGCTTGACGACCTGCAGCTCGAGGTACGCCTCGGGCAGGCTCAGGTCGCGCACCGCCATCAGCAGGCACAGCGCCGGCACGCTCGACTCCGTGTACCCGTCCGCGGAGTACAGCAAGATCTTGAGCGGGCGCGTGCGCCGCACCTGCTGCTGCTTCGTGGTGTTTGTGGACGCCTCGCGGGAGAAGAGGGCGGTGAAGGAGGAGGAGCGGGATGGGGAGGGGGGTGGGAGCGGCTGGAGGCAGCGCTCGAGGAAGCGGATGACGGGCATGAGGGCGTTCACGTTGGTGGGTGTGCCCATGGGCGAGCTCGGGAAGGGCAGGTGCACGACGGAGCTGGCGTGCACGGGCGGGCGCGGGCCTTCCTTCCCCCGTTCGGCCCATATCGCGTCCAAGGTTGCCAGATGCTCCTCTGCCGCCCGCAGATGTGCTGCAGTCGGTACAGGTGCAAGGTCGTGGCACTCCACGCACACGTCGTATCCGAACCCGGCCGCAGGATCGTTGGTGCCCGTGTAGTCAAACGGGTCGTCGCTATTGGTGACGTTGGGCGGGGCAAGCGGGACGTCGTCTGCATTCCCGAGGAAGACCTGTCCTACGCAAGGGAAATAGTGCTTCGCGGTTGTGCTACCTGATAGCACGTCCGTCGGCGAGGGGCCCGGGGGCGGAGGCAGCAGCGAGACTATCTCTGTCGCGCGCGTCAGATCACGCATCTCCTCCTTTTCGCGCTGTGCAAAGTCAAAGGGTCCGCCCGCAATGAGTGGCTCGATGGAGGGGTGATGCAGATCTGTCAGCACGAATACGTTGTATTCCAATGGATCGTGTTTGATCCTCTCCTCGCGCTTGCGCTCGATGGCCTGCTTGAAGCGTCCGGCGAGCTCGATGGCTGACTGAGTGGCTCCATGAGGCGAGTACACGACGATGTCGGAAAGGGTCGAGTAGACCGGCTGCGGGAGAGTAAGTACGATAGATACAGACAGGTTGAACACGTACCACTTGGATGCCAAAGTTGCGGAGGGATATGCCGTCCGGCACACGCAGTGGTGTGAATTCCCAGTGCCCGTCCACTTCACGGATGAGGTCTTTGGGGCGGAAGGTACTGGTGAGGAGAGTAGGGGGCTGCACAAGACCGATCAGCACGTCGAAAAGGTCCCAGGAAAAGCAGCGTGTACGCACCGAGTCTTCCTTCTTGTAATACTCAGACGGCGTATACGACGTCGCCGGAGACGGGCAATCGGACTCTGAGGGAAAGAGGGAGGAGGCTGCGGTGGACGTCGTCGAAGTCGTAGAGGCGTCAGACGCGCGCCGGTCATGAGAGTCTGCGGATGTAGGGTTGGTGTCGATCGGCGACACAAGGGGCCTGTTGCTCCTCTGAGCGACGGGGTGCATGTGTGCGGCGGCAGCGTCAGGATCGACGTCCATGTTGTCGATATCGTCGTCGTAGACGTCCTCGTCGCTGTCGTACAGCGACGAGCACGGGGACGGCGGCAGCTCCACGTCGTCCTCGCACACGACCCACACAAGGCCCCTGTACCGCGGCACGCTCGCGCTCGGGCTGGCGCCAGCGCTCTGGCTCTGCGCAAAGAAACGGTTCTGCGCCTCGTTTCCGCCCTCTAGGCCGTGCAGGAACGGGAACAAGACGGTGTCTGGTGCGTGGTTGCTGATGTGCGAGAAATGGAGCGCTGCGAACGTCTCTGGCGGGAGGAGGTGCACGGGCGGTGCGTTTGTGGGGTGTGCTTTCTCGAGCGAGTCGAGGAGCGAGGCGGGGTATGTGAGGCCGTAAACTGGCGCAGCGTCGGTCGTCGTCGTGATCGTCGTTGTCGGGGTGTCTGTCATCGTGTGGAACGTCGAGGAGGGTGTCTTGGACGATGAGCTCGGGGTCGTCGTCGTCGTTGAGAACGGCGAGCGGACGCGATAAGTGGAAAAGGGGCCAATTACCCCCGCGTTTGTCGTCGTCTATTTGGCATTTCAATTCATATCTAGATTGCTTCCGAATAACTTATCTCGCCCTACGGCTTTTGTTTTTCTTTCTCACAAGCACAAAGGGGGGACTCGGTCTGTTCCGTTGCAAATACACACACAGTCTGGGCTGCCCTATCATCGCTTCCTGCAAGGGCAACCTCGATTTTTCACCGCACGGTAGGTCGCAATGGTGGCCAAAGCCGGATGATCAGGTCACAGGTGGACAGCGGAAGCAGGGAAGACTCCGACTCAAGAGCAAGCAACACTGGGCATGCCGCAGATATGGCCCCAATAGGCGTGTGCATAGCCTCGCGAAGACTGTATGGAGCAGCCCAAACAGTCAAAGGCGTCAAGTCCGCGAAATGCAGTGTTTCCCGATGAGCAACCTGCAGTCACGCGGTGGTCAGTAGTAGTAGCGGAGGCAATCGCAAACTCTAAACCGTACCGCGTATTCGTGTGTCCCGAGGTCAACGCAATCCCACCGCTGCGCGGATGCCGCCGTAGACGCCGTTCCAGCTCTCTTCTGCGACCGCGGCATCACTCGCGCTGGTTACACCGATGTTCAAGAGCTCGCGGCGCACCCCAAGGAGGGTCAGCTGCCGCTCAACCGCCCGGCCGAGTGCTGCGTCCTGCGTCTTCACGCTCCATCGCCACGGGGCGTACGAGGGGACAGTATTTCCGAATTGATTCCCGCCGAGGCTGTCGACGAAGCCTTTGAGCAGTCCGAGCGCAACCACCATGGAGATCTTCTCCATGTCCGTCTCACCTGACGCTATGGGCAGCTTTTCCTGTATCACATATGGTGTTCCCTTTGGCGTCATCTCTTTTCGGTTAGACAACGGCCGGGGACTCACGCAGTGGACGTATTTCGAAGGTGGGTTTATGATGAAGAGCAGATCGCCGGGAGGGGGGATAGGGACGTGGCGTATCTCAAAATGCCAGTAGTCTGCGCGGAGATCAGTGAGGGTACGATAATAGAACGCGTCAGAGTCGACGTACTGTCTACCAAACCGCTGGGGGCCTTTTCATTCCGTGGTAGATTGTTGAATCGGTCGACTAAGCGTGTGACTTCGGGCGGTATTTGGGGACCGCTTCTCGTAGACATGCCGATACGTATATCTCGCGAGGATCTGAATGAAGTGCGAACGGAACTCAGGCTGGGAAGTGCCATAACTTTACGTTCAGCAGCCAGTGATCAAGGCGACGCGCATGCGTACCTTATTTCGTGGATGGCAGTATGGACCTTAAGGTCTCGATAAAAAGTCGTTGAGTGAAGGCGACGGCGCTTACTTTGTCGTTAGTACTTTAGGGATTGCGGCGTGCAGCGAGGACCCCGGCTTATCCTATGTTAGGTTGTATCTAAACGCGGACGAATTTGGCCCCTAAAAACCACATACGTTCGATCATATTGTGGACGGAACTGGCAAGCTACTAGACTGTAGAGAGTCTGTCTATGAGAAGGTAAACCTGTGTCTATCGACAGTTTTGCTTCATAGACAGTCGGTCACCAGGCTACTGGCAAGCGAGGCAGAAGGCTCAAGCGGACGGGCAGCTTGTAGGCAGCGGGCAGCAGCAAGAAATACAAAAGAAACATCAGAGCTGTCTATCGACACCGGTACCGGTTCATCTACAGAATCAGGACATTTGGCATAGTAAACACTGTCAAGCTTGGTTCAATCATAGGTCGTGGTCTTCCCTTCCTTAACGCTCCGCTCGATCGCGTCAATCATCGCGTGCCTCTTCACAGCATGCGCAAAGTCGACATACTCGCCCCCAGGACCCTTCGCGAACTCCTCGTACTCCCTGCGCGTCGGCGCGAGCGGGTCATACGCCCCCACATCGACCTTCTCGCCGTTGTGGTACAACACCGGCTCCACCATCTTCCCGCCAAAAGCCCACATCAGCCCACATCCCGTCTCTCCCACACATTGCAGTCACAAACGCACCTGAATATGCCCCGAGGGCCCCTTGAGCACGAGCACGCCCCTCTCGCCCTCGATCTCCCAGAAAAAGTCCTCCGAGCCCTTCTTCGCGAAGCCGCCGCCCGTGAACCCGCCGCCGCCGCGGAAGTGCACGCTCGCGAGCGCGCCGGATGTGAGGATCCCTTGCACGGCGACGTGGTCCGCGGTCGTTTGCGGGATCGTCCGCCCGGAGTCGACGACGGTGATCGTGGGGTGCCGCGTCACGGCTGTGGCTGAGAGCGAGGTGAACTCGCCGAGGACGAAGGTGACCGCGTCAAGCGTGTGCGCGGTGGGGATGGTCAGCAGATTGGCGCCTGTTTTCGGCGCCTTAGTCAGTCGAGGTCCGCTGTACGGCTAGCGGGTCACTCACCGGTCTTCTGGTCAAAGAGATGCACATGGCCTTCGTCGGTGTACGCGTCCCACGCGCCGCCCGTACCGAGCTGTCCAAAGTCATTCGTACCGATTACTCCCGTGGCGATGTCAAGACATCATCGCTTACCACGGTGGTAGAGAGCACCCTACCAATGACTCCGCTTTCAACGAGCTCCTTCGCCTTGCGCACCGCCGCGCCCTGTCTAGCCTGCAGCCCTACAATAGTCCTCACGCCCTTCTCCCTCGCGAATCGCTCAAGCTCCCTCGCCTCCCCGAGGTCGTGCCCAAGCGGCCACTCCACGAACACATCCTTCCCCGCCTCGATCGCGGGCCACACGCTCTCCTTATGGTACGCGATCTTCACCGCGACGACGACGAGGTCGACGTCCCTGTCGCGCGCGAGCTGTGCAGGGTCGCCGTGGTAGCCTGTGACGCCGTACTGCGCGCTGACGGCCGCGGCGGTATCGGCCTTGGAGGTGGAGAGCGCGACGAGCTTGTACGCGGCGGGGAGCGCGGGCGCGTGGTGCGTGGAGGCCCACCCGGTGGTGGAGAGTCCGATGATGCCGACTTTGATAGGTGCCATTGGGATTGCGAGCTTGCTTTAGTTGCTTTGGGGGGAAGTAGTGAGCTTGTTGTTTCACCTTCGACTACACCGGCGCGCTTAAATAGTGTCGACTGCTAGGTGCGGGCTGGTGTCTTTGCGGTGGTCACTCATGGTGAACTCTGGAGGCAATATCGATTCATGATTATGAATGTGGCCAGTGTCAGCGAGCTGCGCAATATAGAGACCGAAAGCACTGACCTTGTCTGTCCCCAGTGTGGCATACCCTGTTCAGCGGTGTGTACAGCTGCTCTCACCAACTGCAACGGACGTATTGCCGTCCCAGCATTATTTTTGGCGAGCTATTTTTGCGCTACTGATGAGTAAGATACGATTACTCAGACTGCATGTCCAGGGCTCACCGACACAAAATAGCTGCTTGGTTGCCCACTGGACATAGAGAAAGTAATTGGTAACATTGGAGGACTCGGCACTTGTATGGTCGTCGGGAATCGCACAATACCACCACACTACTAGCACCGACGGTGGGTGAACCTGTAGGTACTACCGTTCACGAATGTCCTTAGGAATGAGCTGCTGCTGTCCACTGGTGGTCGGGCCATCGTCGACGTTGATAATCGACAAGCATCCGTAGACGCAAAGACGGATGCTTTCAGTGCATGATAGTAGTACTCTATGCCGAGAGTATCGACGCTAAGCACAGATTAGACTGGAGCGCAAGTTCTTTATAAACATCTGGAATACAGTAGCGTTCAGCTACTATGCCCCATGCACGAGTTGAAGTCGCTCACCCTGCAGCGGTGCGAAGCGTCGCTACACATAGATCGCCGCACGACAGTCGAGACCCGAGAGTGCCCCCGCCTCTGAACACTGGCAGATTGATTCAGAGTGTCTGGCCGAAGCTATAGTATCGCCCTGCGCCGGACCGTGCACGGAGGGGCTCCATGGCCAGATGTACTTGTCTTGTCGAGATGGTATCTGTCTGTCGTTTGACGTTCAAATGTAAGTGATTGTGTTGCTATTTCGCGATTTCTAGACGTTTTCCGAGGCGTGTATCGACGTCTGGACCGTCATTGACGCGACCAGTGAAATCACGGACACGCGCGCGGAGACAGAATACTCCGCAAATTGGGCGCTGCCGATTGGCTGTCGGACGTCGGACGGAATCGGCTCGGCTCATCCGGGGCATCCGGGGCTTCATAAATGCCAATAATTTTTTGGACTGCTCCTTCATTCTGCTCACTGCACAACACCTCCTCCCGGTCGCCTTTACACCTGTATAATTCCCTTAGTTCCCCCCGACCGTTTTACGATCTCCTCATACTCTAGACATGGGATTCTCTGCAGGTGAGCGTCGCGCTGGCGTTAGTTTCGTGGTTCGTTGGCTGACACGTCGACAGGTGACGCTGGTAAGGGTGCTGGTCTCTTCAAGACGCGTTGCGCGCAATGCCACACCACCGGTGCTGGCGAGCCCAACAAAGTCGGACCCAACCTTCACGGGTGCGTTCACTCGTTTCCTTGGGCGACGCGACGGTTACTGACGTGGACGTGTCACGCAGGCTCTTTGGACGCAAGACCGGTCAGGTCGAGGGCTTCTCGTACACCGCCGCCAACATCAACAAGGGCGTTACATGGGACGAGAACACCCTCTTCGAGTACCTGGAAAACCCCAAAAAGGTGCGTCATCTCCTCGTCCTCATTGACGTCAGGCATACTCATCGTGTGCGTGTGCAATAGTACATCCCTGGCACCAAGATGGCGTTCGCAGGGTTGAAGAAGGAGAAGGACCGCAATGACCTCATCACATGGTTGAAGGACTCCGTACGTGGCGCGCTTTTGGCAGTACCAAGGACACGTCCGCTAATGTCAATTCTTTCCCGCAGACCAAATAGAGTGTTCATATTAGAACATCGGTCGGACGGACGCACAGTTTTTACGCCGCTATTCTTTTCTGGGTCTCCTTGCATACCTCTATTTACCACACTGGTCTTAGTATACGTAGACGACCACCACTTTACACCGCGCTGCCCCTGGCACGCTCACACTCCCCACTCATCTGCAATATTCATATCTTTATTGCGAGATGCAATGGTCAGGCCAGATCTCAGTCGTGCGAATACGTTTGCTGTTTCCAGAATGTCGTGAGTCGTGTCGACACTCTGTCGACACTACTCAGAAACCCCAGAGGACGAGTGTCTGTGCGTCGGCGACGCATACGGACGTCGGCATGGGCTGTGTACTGTCCGTCTGAGTTGTTGTTATAAGCAGCCATCGTGCGGTGTCAGTCTGGTGTCAGTAGTTCAAGATTTCGTACTTACTTACCTAACCGCAGTCCCGTCTCCTGAAATTTCAATCGGTGAAGAAGATATAAGCCCCTGAGCAAGCATAGCTATGGGCATTGGGCAGTGTACTTATACCGGACGCCGTTCTGTTTCTTGGCTTAAACAACGACTAGATCCCGCCCTTTGCGCTGCGCATTGACCAGACGCCCAACGAACGTCGCACCGCGAGCGGCTCACTTGAACAAATATGTCCTCCGGCGACGAAGATTACAACGGTGAGAACGGAGACTCGAGCTCCGCTGCGTACAAAAAGCGGCGGATCCAACGGGCGTGCGATGTCTGCAGACGGAAGAAAAGTGCGTTAAGACCGCTCTGGATATGTGTACCGCTCGACTGACCGACCCTAATAGTTCGATGTGCGTACAATGCATTCTAATCCACAAGCGGAAGGCTCATAAATCTCCTTTCCTACTCGTAGGCGATGGCGGACAAATGCCTGAGAATAGGTGCACGAACTGCATCGCGTACCACTTCGACTGCACTTATGTAGAGGCTGCGAAGGTATGAGCAGATCCACTTCAGGCTTAGTTTCTAGTGACTGGACGATTACTCCTTCAATTGCAGAAACGCGGTCCACCGAAAGGGTCTGTCAACTTGCTCTTTTGATTCGCAGTGGCTTGACTCATCTAAATCTATTGCACCTAGCTACGTCGAGAGCCTGGAGAACAGACTTGCGAAAATGGAGGAACTGCTAAACAAGGTTCGCCCGGTTTTCCGCGGCGCCATACACACCCTGATTTACTACGCACATAGCTGCGTCCGGACGACGATTTTGCAGCGATGGGCATCAAATTAGATAGGGAAGCAGATAGCTCATTCACCGAGAATCCGAATGCTCTGGCGAACGCTACCACCGGTAGGGGTCTACCAGGCGTCCCGAGTCCATTCCAGAGAATGAGGGAACGACCTGACGACCTGGATGACGATGTTGTCAGCGAAACCGAACTCCAGGACCTCAATTTGGCAAATCGCCTGGCAAGAATGCAGGTTAACCCGGCAACCGATCGATTCTTCGGCAAATCCAGTGGTGTTATGCTGATAGCGCGCGCGCTCGACCTCAAAAACGAGTTCACGGGTACCGAGCCCAAGCTCAGGCCTCCCCTGCTTCCCAACAAACGGAAACAGTACTGGGAAATGAATCCGGTCAGCAACTCTCTTCTGAACATCCAGCTTACGAACTAGCCCTGATTCCAATGACTTCCGTCTCTCTTGCGACGTCAGTGGGAAATATACGCTCCCGAGCAAAGGAAGGAATACGTTTTCCCCGAGCCGGACCTACTGGAAGATCTCATCGAGCTATACTTCGCTCGGATGAACATATTCTTACCTCTCCTCCACCGACAGACGCTCGAAGAAGGCCTGTCCAAGGGTCTACACCTGAAAGACGAAGGCTTCGGTTCCGTCGTTCTGCTGATGTGTGCCGTGGGCTCGCGATACAGCGACGACCCCCGTGTTTTCTTGGAAAATACCCAATCGGAAGCCTCGGCGGGGTGGAAGTGGTTCGACCAGGTGCAAATGATCCGGAAATCGTTGATGTCCCCGCCACGGCTATATGATCTCCAGATGTACTGTGTAAGCAACATCCCGCTATATGCCTGCATTCAGCTTGCTAACAGGTATATCAACAATAGTTGTCTGTGCTGTTCTTGCAAGGATCGTCGGCGCCCCAGGCGTGCTGGACCATGATCGGTATCGGCGTAAGACTGGCGCAAGATGTAGGCGCGCACAGACGTAAGGTCTACAACGCCAAAACCAGCGTCGAAGATGAATTATGGAAACGAGCGTTTTGGTTCGTGCTTGCCGTTTGCTCTTGTCCGGATTTTCCAAGTGCTAAAGGCTATCTTAGGGTACTTGTATTCTTGGATCGATGCATCAGCTCTCATTTTGGGAGACCGTGTGCGATTCAAGATGAAGAGTATGTACATCAGTTGTCTGCTACGTGTTCAGATCCATAACCTTACAATGTCAACAGCTTTGACCTCGACCTTCCGGAGGAATGCGACGATGAATACTGGGTCAACGAGGACCCAGAAAAAGCTTTCAAACAGCCACCTGGGAAGCCTTCTGTGATATCGCATTTCATCTGTCTCCTCAAGCTCATGCAAGTGCTTGCGTTTGCATTGCGCACCATCGTACGTTATTTTTTATCGTTTACTACTGTTCTTTGCCCTTCCATCTGATTTTTTCTCAAAGTATTCTATAAACAAATCGAAGATCTTGCTTGGATTTGTCGGCAAGCAATGGGAGCAACACATCGTCGCAGAGCTCGACTCCGCGATGAACAAATGGATCGACGCCGTCCCCGATCACTGTATGACACTTCCCACTTGCGGTCTGTAGTGTACAGGGCTGACCTTTGTTTTGCAGTACGGTGGGACCCTGCGCGGGAAGACAAGCAGTTCTTTAATCAATCGGCATCGCTCTACGCCAACTATTACCACCTTCAAGTCCTCATCCACAGGCCATTTATCCCCTCCCCTCGCTCGCCTGCCCCGCTCACCTTCCCCTCACTTGCTATCTGTACCAATGCCGCACGGTCGTGTAGCCACATCGTCGAGATACAACGCCGGAGATCTCCCGAAACACCCATCCCATACGGACAGGTATATTCGTTCGCCCACGTCGATGTCGCGTGAGGGTAACTGACGCACTCATAGATGATCGTCTTCACCGCGGGAATCGTTCTCCTGCTGAATATATGGGGTGGTAAGCAGTCAGGTGTGACAACGGACCCGGTCAAGGAGATGGCGGATGTGCACAAGTGCATGCAGGTCCTCAGGTCCGTAGAAACGCGATGGCATTCTGCGGGCCGTTTATGGTCGGTCTCGATGTCACGATTGTCTGCCCGCGCCACCGACTAAATGGCGTGTGCACGTACAGGGACGTGCTCTACGAGCTAGCACAGGTCGGAGATCTGCCGCTGCCGCATCCCAGCCCGGTCACGAACAACAAACGCGACCGCGACTCGGAGAGCCCGTACTCCGCTGCCGACTCCCCGCCCGACTCCTCCAGCGCGTTCGCACCGCGCAACATCGCGGGCTCGAGCCGCGTCGCGAAAGAGAAGCGGCGGGCCCAGCAGCAGCAGCAGCAGCAACAGCAACAGCAACAGGACTCGACGTTCGCGCTGCCGATGTACAGCGACGAGCTGGGGCGGCTGCCGCTGCACGGCCAGTTCAACTTCGCGCCGCGCCCGCCCCCGCAGCCGGCATGGTTCCCCGACGCGCCCGCACAGCCCGCCGCCACCCATACGGCGGATAACCCCGCCCATGACATCAATGCGCAGTTCCCCATGGACCAGCTCTTCTACGATCAGATGACGAGCAACTTTTCGTCGGGGACGCATATGCTGCCGTCGTTCGGGGTAGGCTATCAGCAGCAGCAGCAGCAGCCTCAGTACGTTCCACATACCGGGGGAAGTGCGCCGCCGCTGAATGGGGGCGGGAATCCCGCACTGGATAACGACACGATAAATATGTGGTCGAATGCACCCGGTGGTTTCGAGTAAGCACGCCAAGACCTATTGTCTCTTGAATACTGACTGAGCGTCCTGCAGGCTGGATGACTGGGGAGCCTACATATCTAATGTCATGCATGGGCAGCAGGTACACCCGGGCCCTCAAGGATGATGTGCAGTCGTTGATGCGACGGATACCCCTCTCTCCACGGACTGTATCGTTTTCCTATAAAGTTGTCGTATCTGGTCGAGCGTCCGCACATATCTATATGTATTGTATCATTATGGCCAGGAGATGCTTCGTCTGTCAGCAGTACGGTTTTACCATTCAAATAATGATGCTCTCTCTACTTGCTCTCTACCTCAGGCTCTTAACGTTTAACTGCTGTGTTTCTCAGTTTTTTTAGGTGCATACGTGTAGAGGAGAATGCGCATTTAGTGAGCGGATCGCGAGGCCAGAGATGTTGTACATTCCACTACAAGGCGCCCATATACATGATACAATACATACTTATTTACTTCCTCCATTGCCGAGCCCTGCTACCTAAGTCGGCTTGTGGTATTTCACTGTCATGGTCACCCAGTTATTGTACACCTCCCCCGAGGCCAGCAGCGTGTCGTCGCCGCGTTGCTGGAACTTGGGGTACAGGAACGCAGAGAGGGGCTCGTGGAACTCGAGGAATGCGGCCGCTGGAGGAGGGTGAGGAGAGATAAGCGGGACGATTAAAACATGTTCAATGGAGCGCTCTACGCACAGAAAGCATCGTATCCAGGCTTCCCCACCCCACCGCCGTGGATTTTCTTCCGTGGGCGGGAAGAGTCCCCGTTTGCAAAGTTGTTCGAGTAGAACTGCACACCGGATTCTGTACATTCAAAATAGAAGTCAGCCTGGCTGACCACGGGAGACGCCAAGAAAACACGCACGGTTGGTGTTGAACTGCAGTGCCAGTCCGCTCTTCTCCGACGCGAGCTCGAGCACGTTGTCTCCCGTTTTCTTACCGCCGTTCCTGACTTCGCGCAGGATCGCCCCAAGGACGTCCGTCCCTGGCGTTATCGAGAGGACGGATCCGTCTGGGCCGGGAGTCGGCTCGAGCGGGAGGCGCGTCGCAAAGTAGTCCGGTGGCGAGGACGGCGTAGAGAGGATGTAGAAGTGGTCTGCATCATGGTGTCAGTAAATATACGAGGATACACGAGTTGGGACGAAAGGACGACGAACTATACCCCCCGTGCTCGTATCCTGACTGGTATTTCGCGCGAGGGTATCAACAAAAGGAATGCAATCATGACTTACCATAGCCCCCCTCTGGCACCTCCCCGCTGCCGATCTTTCCTCCTGCATGCGTATGCTTTGGATCGCCCTTCGTCGGGTTGATGTCACCAGTAGGCACGGCTGTAGGCGTCAGCGGGAGGGTATACGTCGCCTTTGCGTTCAGAGTGTGGTCTTTGACGGACAGCGAGTCGTCCCCACCGAGTGACGCGTCGAGGTTGAAGCCCCAGTGCTGCGTCAGGTTGATCGGCGTGACGCTCCCGACGCCGGTCTTCTGCCCGACCACGGAGCCGTCGTCGGTGTCCTCGAGCTTCGCGCGGTAAAGGATGACGACTGTGCCGAGGGTCCAGTCGCCCTCCGGCCCCGCCGCGTCCGTGCCCCCGACGAGCGCGTATAGCACCTCGACGCGGAGGATCCCCGGGAATCCCTGGTCGCCATCGGGGGATGTAAGTGTGAAGAGCGCGGACGACTCCTCGATCTCGGACAGGTGTGCAAGCTCGGCGGTGCTGAACAGCTGCGCGGACGATGCGGTAATGCGTCTCCAAGCCCGCGCGTCGAATCCTTCCGGACCGCCGTGCAGCGACACACCCTCGCTTTCTACAATACGTTTAGTTGTGATATTCCCCTGCAAGGCGTACGTGACGCACCGTTTGCTTTGGGTGTGAATTGCGAGTGCCGACCGTGGCGTTCGAGCTCGTACGTGCCTACGGGGACCCTATTGGCGTAACGCCCGACAATGGTGTTTGTGTACTTTTTGAGGAGGTGGTCGGAGGGTGTTTCGGGGCCGACAACGAGGTCGTGGGTGCGCCCATCTGCCTGCACGATGATGCGATGGATGGTGAGTCCTCGCGGAAGTATCTATCAAACGTCTGTTAGATCAGCGTACAAAGATACATAGCTAAGGAACACACCTCGAGAGCGAGAGACGGGGTCAGAGAGGGCAGCGTTATGAGGACTGGATTGAATTCTGCCATCGATGCGGTTTGGAATTGCAGCAGATGAAGATGAAGGATCCGGGGAACCTTATGACCGTCTGTAACTTGCAGTTTTTATCGGGGAAATGACATAGCCTGGACATAACGGATCGCCATCCGACGGCCCTTGGACGGCCCGCTGTAAATTGAATCGTTCCGTGACTCCGTGTTTCTGTAGACTGTCGCCATTGCCTCTGGGTCCCCGCTGGACGTCGGACTCGTATACCTGTCCTGCTCCGACAATATTAATGGTGTTTTTTTGATCCAGGCGTCTGAAGGATTGTATGTCGAATTCTAGCCAGCTGAAATAATTTCCGGGTGTCGCGCTATGTCGCGTCGGACTTGACTCGGGCAATTGCCAATCTTCGTTAACGAGCTCGACTGGGCGATATTGCGGAGGTCACCCTAGTTCTGGTAGATTCTTCAAGACCTTGTGAGCGTTGTTCTAAGTATGTCTGTGGTAGTAGATAGCAAGAGTATCGTTTGTTGTAAGTAAGTAGCAGACCGACGACCGTCCAGCCTTGCTGCATCGGCATTAGCCGAGATTGAGTTCCGCTTCGGGACGCGTCGAGGCCCCTAAGTATAGGTTTCTCGCCTCCGTCTCTTTGCTTCAAGCACCTTTCCTGTTTACCACTCGAGAAGCTGAATTCCAATGGCGAAATCCCCCGCGCCTCAAACACCGCGCCGGTCCAAACGATTCCAACCGCTCGTACCACCATCCAGAGCAAGAGACGACGAACGCCAGGTCGAATGGATTGGCGACGCGGTCTATCACAGACCAGCCAGACGCGAAGACCTGTACGAGGATGAGGTGGACGAGGACGAGGACGTCGAGGTGGAGATGGTTTTCTACAGAGGCCTCAAGACGAAGAAACGCGTGCCGCTTTTCAAGCGGGGAAAGAAGACAGACGTCGACCCCGCAGAAACTTACACGCTCGGTGACACGGTGCTGGTCAAAAGCACGTCCAGAACTCCCAGCATCGGTGTTATCGTGGCGCTTTGGGAGCTACGCTCCACCGAGGATGAAGAGGATCGGAAGGCGCGGGTGAAGATACATTGGTTCTTGCGGCCTACGCAGCTGCCCAGTGTACGCGCCAAACGCGAGCATGCACCGGTACGTGAACATAGTCAACCCACCTCGTCTCCTATGCTCAAATTGTCTCATAGAACGAGATATACTACTCCCTCGAGTCAACGGCTGTGATTACTCCGTCTGAAATCCTTGGTCGGTGTCGTGTCGCATCATCGTCGAGGGACAGGGAAACAAAGGCAGTCTCCTCGGGTACCCCGTCCAAACGCAAATCTAAGCCGGCGCGAACGCAGGGTGACGACGAAGAGGAAGAAGAAACCTATCAATGTCGTCTTGCCATAAATTCACAGCGCGGACTCCACTATGACTTCAACTGGGATGCCCACAAAATCGAAGCACTCGCGGAGAAGGAAGATTGGGAGGGCAGAGCTTGGGACGTATCCGTGCAAAAGCCAAGTCCAGCCCCCACCCCTGCGAAAAAGAAGCGGCGAACATTGTCCGACGAGAGCGACGTATCCGATAGCGAAGATGATTTCCAAGATGAGGAGCAAGACGAGGACGACGAAGACGACGAGCTCGCCCTGCCTGTACGGGATGACATCTCGGATGACGAAGTCGAGGAGCCCGATGCAGTTCCAAAGACACCCACCAAGAAGCGCAAGCGCGCTGCCGTGGCTCGGACGCCCTCCAAGAGCACACGAACTCCTACCAAACCTCGTAGCCCGACCAAAGCCAGGAATACAGCCGTGGCTCAGACGCCCAGGCGTAAACGCACACGAACCCTCGCAGCGCCAACTCCGCACTCCAAGGCTGCCCTGCGATCTCGCGCCAAGCGTTCCATCCGTGCGCCGCCACAATTCACGCAACTCCAGGTGGAGAATCTCCCCACTGACCCTTGGCTACGCGCAATGCACACACTGCACGTCGGTGCACGGCCCGGTGTCTTGCCGTGCAGAGAAGAGGAATACGCCAAAGTCCTTCGCAGTGTGGAGGAGCTTCTGGAGGAGGGAAGCGGTGGTTGCGTGTGTAAGTCACCCAATGCTTGTGTAGTCGCAAACGCGCTGACTGCGTGTAGACATAAGCGGAGTGCCTGGCACTGGGAAAACTGCCACCGTGCATGCAATCGTGCGCGAGTTGAAACGCATGGCCGAAGAATCGGTACTTTACCTTTGCATTCTAGCCTGGTAATCCATCTCACCCGGTGATCTAGGAAACCAACCCGTTCACGTACGTCGAGATTAATGGGTTGCGGATACCCGAGCCTTCGGCGGCATATTCTCTCCTCTGGGAAGCAGTGTCTGGCCACGATGTCGCCGCGGAGGGCAATCTCAAAGTCAGCTCAAAAGAAGCCCTTAAGCAGCTTACACGGCACTTCAGTGGTGGCGCCGGAGGACGGACAGGTCCCGGCGGGCACGCCTGGTAGGTGCCTTCATTGTCTTAATTAACGGTTAACGGCTCCTGACGCGAGGACACAGCGTGGTGCTGATGGACGAGCTGGACCAGCTGGTGACTGCGAAGCAGGACGTTGTGTACAATTTCTTCAACTGGCCCACCCTGGCAGGGTCGAAGCTTGTCGTGATTGCGGTGGCAAACACGATGGACCTGCCAGAGCGCGTAATGTCTGGGCGTGTGCGCAGTCGCCTTGGTGGGTGCTGCCCGTGCTTCATATGGTTTAGCACGTTCGTTAATGGGCGTTGCAGGCATGATACGTATCAACTTCCAGCCGTACACGACGCAGCAGCTCGAGAAAATCGTGCACGCGCGCTTACTGAGTGCACGGACAGACGATCCTACCGTGAAAGAGGTTATCGCCCCGGATGGCGTCAAATTTGCCGCAATGAAAGTGTCATCCATCAGTGGGGATGCGCGGCGCGCGTTGGACATCTGCCGGTAACATCTACCACCCTTTGCACTACGTCTAGCTGATTAGACTTTCCTGCAGGCGAGCAGTGGAGCTCGTGCAGCCTAGCCGTCGAACCGCCCGCACGGCAGACGTGAAGGAGGTCATAACCGTCATGCAAAATAGTCCGACGGCTGCCTTCCTGCGCGAATGCAGCTTCCACGAACGGCTAATGCTCGCCTCGCTTGTGAAGTGCGTAAAGCGAGAGGGTGTCGAGGAGATCCGGTGGGGCGAGGTCAGTCCCTACCTTCCCCCGAAAGTCTCCGTACGATGCAGCTGACCACCGGCTATCCTCGCCACAGGTGCAGTACCAGCACCAGACGTACATGAGTGTCCTGACCGGTCCTAACGACCCGACGCGGGCCCCCTCCGCGGCAGAGCTGGGCATGGTGCGTGACTCGCTGGTGGCGTCGCGTGCGCTGTTGTTCGAGGACGGGCTGGCCGTGGAGCGGAAAGCCGTGGGCGATCGGCGGGTGGTCCTGAACCTGGAGCAGGCTGAGGTCGAGCGTGTTCTGGGCGAGGTCGGTGGGCAGCGGTGGAAGAATGTTTTGAACACTTAGCCGACAACCCGTGTATGTCCTCGGAGTTGGACTATGGCTACACTAGTGTATTTTTATTGTAAAACGGTGTCATTACTTGAAGTGTTCCCTGTACGCGCGCATGTACGCGTTGACGCTAAATTTCCTTGCGCCTACACCGTGGATGTGAAGATCGAAAGTAACTTGATTAACTTGATTAAGGGCGTGAGCCTTTTTGCTAGTAAAACATACAACAATGCAGCGAAAGCAGATGATGACGAAAGCGAAAGCGAGCCAGAGATGAACGAAATAATTGACAGATGCCCAAGAAAATGCGTGCGGGGAGATGAAGATGTAAGTATATCCGGCCGTTTTGGACGAAGGGTATAGGAACGTCTAGTGTCCAGTTTCAGTGTGTGCATGTTGCACCTCATCCGTAGATGACACTAAGAGAGTAAGATATCAGTAAATAGAAGTACTGGTGACGTCAGAAATAGAACGTACCCTCGCGAGGTCGTCGATATGGGCTTGAAGTCCGTCCGGCCACTTTCGACAAAGTGACGGAGCACGTCCGCCCAGTCGCTGCGCTCGTCCCAGGAGATTTTGCTGGGTGGGTCGACCTCAACGGGCATGACCTGCGAGACGCCACCGCATTGGATCAAGATGACCGCTGTGCCGATCCCGCCGTTTTGCCGGCAGCGCTCCTCGCGCCGTTGAATGTCGGCGGCGACGAGCGGGTCGTGGCTGGTGACATATGTCCGCGGGACAACCTGGGCCCCTGCCACGGAGAACCTTGATGAGCAATAAAAATTAGTCCGTGCAATGAAGTGAGATAGCGATATTTAACTTACCGGCGGTGCGAGTCAGGGTGGTTGTTGGGTGCTAGCTCGACGAGGAGGGCGTGCTGCCGGACATTGGCGGGGACGCGCTTAAGCTGGAGCGCTTGGAACCCGGCCCACCCGAGGAGGGTCGCGTGCGCCGACGTAAATTTACGCAGGTGCTTCGAGATATTTTCGTCCTGGAATCCCGGACCAGGTTTCGCGTTGGACATCTGCGCAGCGGTATGCTGGCAGATGGGCTTGTGCGAGGGCCAGTGCGATTTCTGACATTCCTGAGTGCAGTACTGCGTGGTCATCTAGAGTAATATTAAGGTTATCAATTGGCGCGTCAATTTATCGAAGATGAAACACGTACGCAGCCACCACAAAGCCTGAACTTGGACGCGGGGTTCTCGACTGCATTGCAGTTATCGCAGATACGATACCCGCGCTGTTTCTGGGTGTGGCTGTGGGGCGAGGGGGTGTAGTAGTTCGCTGCAGCGGGCTGGGAGTAGTATGCGGCCATTGTTCTCGACAGTGTCTAGAGATCTGTATTGTGTGCAAAGGACGATGGTCGAGAGGCGGTATTGTTGTGAATGCAACGCCATTGTTGCAGACGTTATATAGGCCATGGCCCAAGGATCGCGATACTCGTGTGTCCATCTTGGGGGGAGCCCGGGCGTGTAAATGTTTTTGGAATTGCGCCGGGCAGAGAACAAAAAACCTGGCAGCGCTGCTTTTGTCTTGGATGTCTTAGAGCGCGGAAAGCAAAGTCGGCTTTTGTCTTGTAAGATGAGCAGCGACAGCGGCGGTGCGTTCCAGAAAGCAGCGAGACAATAAAACGTAGACTTGTGCCAGGCTATGTCGCGGAAGCCACTGCACCTTTTTGTTAACAGCCGTGCGAAAGATGGCCGTGCAATTGTCTCTGCTCCTCCTCGGTTTCATATTTCGCTCCTCTGCCAGCTCCAGTTCCGTGGAATCCGTGCGCTTGCGGTCGACGCTGCACACAGGCTGGCCTAAATCAAGTATTTTCAAAGGCAAGCCTTGTCTGAGACCCGCGGTCAAACTTCCCGCACGAGTCCTGCGCCTCGCGTCCGAAGAAAACACGTAGACACGGTGCGTTCAAGATCCTGTCGAACGATCCTTTCGACTCTGATGCCACACGCTGCGAAACACTGCGACTCGTGTCGATCTTGCCACGCCTTGCCCACCTAAAGGCTAGCCATCACTCTGATGCTCGATTGCTGACGGTATAGTGGTGAGGGGACGTTCGATGGGTCCGATGAGATTCGGCGCCTAAACAACGTGAGCTGTCAGAACCTGTCAAACCATTTCAAAAAGACTGAAAACAGTTCAAAATGAGTCGTTTCCGACGGCACACGTTTAGGATCCGGCGACAGGCGCCGGGCCTTGCTCGGAGCCTGCTCGGAGCTTGCGGTGTCGCCTGGTAGGGCAGGCCCCGGTTGGAATCGCGCACAACGTCGGGCGGGGCATGACCTACGCGCGTTTTTGGCGGCGCGCTGTCACAGAGCATGTGCGGCTTTGTTTGCAAGAGGCTTCAACAGGAGCCTGCAAATTCATTGAATTAATTTCGATTTTTCGTGTTTTTTTGGAGTCCCCGATTTCGCGGCGCTCGTCGTGCGTGACGGCGAGCTCGCTCCTTATTGGCATCTTGCTGTATGCGCGCAAGCCGTATACTGGCCGGACATGTCAGGAACGGCCGTCGCCCTGCTGGGCGCCTATCGCTCTGAATTACGGCGTGAGCTGATTATCTTAGCTCTGACAGCGACACGAGCCGGCCCTGACGCTATCTCATCGGACCCATCGAACTATGCCTCGTATAGTGGTGCCCTCGATGGACGCCGACAGTCTTCGGAAATTCAATGGCGACCGAACTCTCAGCTGTTCTTTCGGAACGCAAGTGCCTTACCAGATGCGCGTGGGCAGGATCAACATTCCAGCGTCACACCACCGGTCTGAACCTTGTATATGCCCCTTCATACACACTGCTAAATTTACAGGCGAACCAAAGGCGAGCGTTCTATCTAGGAGCGCTCGACGCAACATCCAAACGCGTCCCGCAAAGTATGGGGTATCGCCGGGTTACATCACCTCTCCTGTGCCATTCAATTTAGGTGAGCCGCATCCCCATAGATTATCTGCCTCTTGCAGAGCATATCTCAAGGGTGATCTACCTGCGCTCAGGAATATCTAGAGCCCGTTAACTCGGAGTCATGATGCCTGTCGTAGGCGGGTGACTGCTTGACAGATTTTCCGGTGAGCTAGTACTTAGATCTCTCCATCGCTGCTCTTGATCCTCGCGACGCCCTGGTAGCAAAGCATGCCAGTATCCGTAACATCTTCCTGACTTCCTAGCGAGAGCCTTCACCGCCTGCACCCCTCCACGCACTTTTGCATGCCGGAGCCGCCAAGTGTTCCTGATACGAGTCTCGTTCTGAGTACACCTGCATCGGATCATGGCCACGATGTCCCGTTCGTCTCACCCCTATGCGCACACGATCATGATGCAGGCGTTGCAGACGCGCCGCGACCTCCCACCTCATGTTGATATGCTTTCGTGAACGTGTCTGCCGGTAGAGCATGTGGCGCCACATATGCAGCCTGGCTTCTGATGGTGCGTACTGGCCCTTCCTAGCGCTCGGGCATTTCCTGACATGTCGTTTCATGTTTTTTTACGCTCTTCAGCTCTGCGTGGTATTATGGCCTCGTTTGGGGGTTGTCGTCGGCCGTCTATCGGCTCGAGATCGTGTCTTCTGAATTCTCGCTGCAGCTTTATAGCTTCTTATCGGATGTACGCACCCATCCCTTCCGTCCCCGGTACGAAACGCGTGCGCGTGACCTATCGGCCTCGAACCACATACCTAAATGGTTCGTGGAAAATCGCCGATACTGCGAAGAAGCAAGAGTGCACGGGAGGCACGGTGCGAGACATGGGCGAGCAAATTCGTTCTGCGTGTATTCTTCTATTGCAAACACACAATGAGCTGACACTCGCGTCCATTCATACGCGAACAGTTTCAACGACCGTTCATCATCTGGATCGTCATCTTCTGAGCGATAACGCTTCGCCGTTTGTGCACCGCTACACTCCGCGTCTGGAACTTACTTATTCAACGCTTCGGTGACCTCTACGGGCATGCTGAGCTTTGAATTACTCCGAGTTGGACGTTTTCTTCGACACCACGCATTCGCAAGGACGCTCCAGCAAAACTTCGTCCTGCGGATTCTTTCTCTTGCAGCCGTGAACCGACACACGTACATATTGTTCTGATATGGCTACGGTGCGTTATCAAAAATTCTTCATCGCTACGTATACGGTCTACAAGATTTTGCCGATTTACGTAGGGTGTATATTGCAGTCCTAAGGGACACTATTGCGACAAAGATCAACGTCAAGTGCAGGATGGCATTCGCGAGGATCTCCGCGGGGGTTTTGGTAGATGTGCAAAGGACTCGATCAACTTCCGTCCGAGGTTCATATATCTTGACCACGCTGGATCTCTGTGGCGCATGTCCGTTCATACTCGTCCGCTACCTCGCTTCCTATGTATGTCGGAGCTGTGCTAGTGACTTGGTGAGGACGGCGTACATACCTATTACCTTTTTTTCCATTGATCGTGCGTGGCAAGGGCATTCTGATTGTGCCGCAAAATCGTTCGTCCATTGCGTCTTGTGTCATATCCTGGGAGCTCAACGCGACCATGGTGTACACTTGGCGGCGTACGCACTCACGAAGACTTTCGATCCGCCCGAAATTCCTGTCCAGGACACAAGGGAGGGAGTAACCACCGTCCAATAAATCCAGCCACCAAACTTGCAGAACCCTTGCTCAACTCAGTCTCCTAAAGAGTGCTGACACTGACTTGTACACACGACATTGAAGCAAAACAATGTATATTTCCAACACGGGAACAACAACACAACAAGCCGACCGTCCAAGCCTTGCAATCACGAAAATGATAATCCAAAGGAATCCATCAGACAGACGCCCGACTCGCTGGCTCATCCTCATCGACACTGCGAACAGCGAAGACGAAAAGACGAGCCAAACTTCATCGAGCCCGCCTCAATGACGGACATGTTCTCGGTTAAACGAGCGGGCGCGAAAGTCATCGAGTGGATTTGAAGGATGCGGCATGTGTAAACATGCGAAACAGAGTTAGTTTCTATAAAATAGATCCTAGCTGGAAACGCAGGAGGCATGTCAGTAAGTGTGCAGACCACCTTAACGCGGGGGGCGTACCTGAGTATGTTCTAAATAAACACAATATCTTCAGCGAGCTTTTATAGTTTTTGCAGTTCGCACGGATCACCCGCTAAGCGGTGTTTGGCTTTGTTCCTTCAAACCGCGCGGGTGCATAGGGCTCAAGCGTTCGGGTCCTTCCGTCGTCTCATCCGCAATTTTTTCATCACTTCGTGCGCTGTATGCTAGGAATCCCGGTCCTATGCTCTCGCATGCGATACAAAAAAACTTGGCAGACTGTGAGATGCAACGACGGTCGTAAGTAACCCCTGTGTAGTGCGCCGGCTTCTGCAAGGCTTCTGACCCAATATGGGTCATGTCATTGTCAGTCGCGTCAGTTGGCGCGCGTCGTTCAACTTGAACTTGACTTGCCGACAATTTTCATGCAACCTCAATCGCTCGCCGCAGTCTCAAGTCTCAGTAAATCGGTGTAAAGTCGTATATCCTTTCCTTTCTCTTGTCGAGGCACTAGGGAACACGTCGGCGCGTTCTGGTTCAAGTCGTCATAACCCGTCGAACGAAAAGTCGGGCAGTCCTCGGCGAGACTCAAGAGGCATGGCATCCAGAATGATACGCTCAAACTCCAGACGCCATGCACAAGATACAAATCCTGAATTACCCACCTCAGAATCCTCGTCAAAGCTCAAGACCCGTCGCCGCTCCTCCGCAACTCTCTGTTCTCACAAGGCTCCGCTCTCGCTCGCTTTGCTAGTATGTCTCTTGCTCCTCTATGTGATCAATTTCAGGACGACTGCCGTACTGGAGTCTGCGCGTGTACCCCTCCCTATCCAACCCGCCAACGACTCGGAAACCACGCCGCACGATGCGGTCTACCTCCACGCAGGAAAGCCCCCGCTCGTCGACAGAAAAATTCTCGAGAAACTCGCAGATCTGGAGAGCGCAGACGCAGACGAGAACACCCATCTATCTGGCGCGTCAAACACGTTCGGCTGGCCTCCCGCTGTCACCCGTATCCCCGAGCCCACATTGCCTCGTCTCAACGCATTTCAGTCTCAAGAATACAAGATGTCTACCGAGGATATGGACTACGAAACTTGCGGGACGTCACCGTGTCGCTATTTGCTCCCGCTGCGAGTGGGCGAGCAGGAAAGCAAGGCGCGGCTACACCTCGCAGAGCTCGCTCAGCTTGCTCAGGCCCTAGGACGAACATTAGTCCTACCCAACGTTGGCAAAAGTCGCATCGGAGCGTGCTACCGCTGGGACTTTGGCGCCTACTACGATGTCGATACTCTAGCACAGGACGTCCAGCAGCTGTCAGAAAACCAAAACATCATGCGGTTGGACGAGTTCAAATCCTGGACAGCGACACGCTTGGATAAAGCGACTGCACAAGTTGTTGTGATTGATACGAAAGGACCGGCGTCGGATACCCTATCGCGAAATGCGACTTCCGTTTCGAGTGGAGTCGTGAATATGGTTGTAGATCACGAGCAGGATGCTGTAGAGTCCAAGCTCGCCCGCTGTGCGCCAGGAAAGTTTCCCCGCCTGGATTTCTCCGCTTACGCGCCCGTGTTTGTATATCCTCCTGGAGGCGACAGCCGTGTCGAAAACTTTGGCATGTCCCTGGTCGACAGCATGACGACTTTGGACAACGAAGACACTGCTTTGCGCGGACGATCTGACCCGCTCTCATCTCTGGATGCATCGCCGCTATCAAACACAGTTGCAGACGTGCTACTTGTCGACTGGGATCTCCGGCACCCTGTCTTTGTCCAGCCGACCCCACCACAAACGCCGCTCGCATTAGCATACTCTCCGAAGCTGCTCAGATTGGCAGAGAACCTCGCTGCCCCCTTGGGGCCATACCTCGTCGTGCACTGGCGCATGGAGACCATCCCGCCTGATGCGCTTCCACACTGTGCTGCCGCCCTCATCGACACGCTCGTCTCACTCCTCTCCACTGGCACAGAGGTGCGCACGGTCTGGTTCGCCAGCGACTACCCCCAACCCATCACGCGCCCGCGCTTCGAGGCAGACACCACCCAGTTCCCCGTCGGGTCCGGGACCTTCAAGGATTTCACGCCGGAACATGAGGAGGCCATCGACGCGCTGCGGGCGGCGTTCGCTAGCGGCGGTCCGCTGGAGGGGGCGCGGCTGACGGGGCTGGCGGAGGAGATGGCGCGCCTGAAGCGCGCGGCGTCGAGCGAGTGGTTCCGCGTCGACGAGGAGCTGCTGCAGGACCCCGGCGTGCTGGGAATCCTGGACAAGGTCGTGGCTACGCGCGCGGCGCTTTTTGTCAGCGGCGCGAAGGGCTGTGGACGGGCAAGGTACGTCTTTGTCCACCTTTCGGCGGTGGTTCAGATGCTCATCCGGGTCCTTGACTTAGTTCGTTTACGCGGCAGATTGTGTATACTCGAGATGATATGATTGGAAAAGGCGTCGGCGAACCAGAGCAAGGCCCGCGTAACTTGGTTGAACTGTTCGGATAGTGTTTGCTCGGACTCGTCGTTTACCGTGTTCGAGGTGACGAATAATGAAGTCTCGGAGTCTCGGACATCCAAATGTGAAATGGTGCAGGAGACACGATCTTGTCGGGCTCGCCGCTCAATGGATGCTAAGTCGACGAACTTCCGCCAACATGACGTCTCTGATATAGTTCTACGCACTGCATTCAGTGGGGAGTGAGCGCGAAGTGTCCACATAATTATTCAATCCATAAAAATGGCCGAGCCTAGATGTTACAGTCCGGAAAATGACAGAGAATCGATGATAGCGGCAAAACGAAAGGAGGGGTGCATGCCAGCACCGCGTCGTGTACAGTCAGTCACCTCTGAAGCGCGGACGCGCTCAGAGCAATCCTGCTGCCCTGAGATCATTTGTCAAGCGCGCTTCATCCTCTGGCTGGAGATCAAAGCTGTATGTGTGAGCTCGATGCCATGCAAGGTGGAACGTCGTGAGATACTGACCGTTGTCCCAGTGCTAACGTGTCGTTGCATTTCTTCCTCTTCCTCTTCTGTGGGGCCGCCAAAGCCGAACACTGCCTCGATGTTTCGCCGCACGGCGATGTCACGCTCGATGTCCTCGCGCGTGAGGGGCGCGGGCGCGGACGACGCGCGGATGGATTTTTCCCAGCGCTTGATGCGCCAGAAGCCAACGGAGGAGGAGAGGAGGAGGAACCACCCCAGCGTCATCAGCAGGAAGGAGAGCCATTCCCGTGAGGCGGCGCCGAGGGTCATGTCCTGCGGGTCCGCTGGCGGGGACGTCGACATCAGCGCCGAGGAGGATGCATCGGTGGACGCAGCGGGCGGCCAGACGAACCCACCGTCCTCGCCATCGAGGGGCACATCGCCGCCGCCGGTCGTGCGCGAGTTGAAGTACCCGAACTGGATGAGGGTGAGCCCGAGCCCCGCGCGGGAGCCGTACTTCGCCGCGTGCGAGGTGTGCAGGAGGTACGTGAGGAGGAAGCCGACAAACTGGAAGAAGAAGGAGGTGAAGAGGTTGGCTGCGAAGACGAAGAAGGAGCCCGAGGGCAGGTCGTCGATCATCATGTCTGCGTCCGGGTCGAGCCCGGACGGTGCGTGCACGGTCGTCTCCCAGTACGGGGGCACCGAGTCCGCTTGCGCTTCGTTGTACGACTGGTAGGATGTAGAATGAATGTCAGATACGCTCGGCGAGTTATGAATAGAAGACGACATACGGGAGGTGCTTCGTTCGAGTTATCCTCTGGGACGAGGTGGACGTCCCCATTATCATTGCGCACCGCCCTCGTCCTCCCGGGCTTCGCCATAACATTCGCGAACACACCATCATTCTCCATCCCCCCACCCCTCGCCCGCCTCGGCCCCGTAGGCACCCTCATATAATGCGTCGGCAATATCGCACCGACCGTCCTCCTGAAGAACGACAGGCGCGGTGCAGGCGCCCGCACAGGTTCGTCCGGCAGCATGCCGTTCGAGTTGCCATAATCGTTGGGCAGGGCAACGGCCGACGGCCGCGGGGGCGAGCCCGGGGGCGGGTAGTCGTAGTCGTACTCCCGCTCGAAATCGTACGCGCCAGGGATCGACTGCGCCGGGCTGTGCTGCCTTTGCTGAGATGGATGGTGGTTCGAAGTAAGAGGGGTCGATTCGGTGTCGTCCTCGTTATCGGAGCCTTCGAATGCGTCGTCGAGCTCGCTGCTGTCTGCTGTCGGCAGCGAGCGCGGGTTTGGCAGAGGGGCGTACCGGGCAGACATGGTGGTGGTACTTGTCGACGTCGAGTTTAGGCTGTAATCATACAGATTTGGAGATCAAGGGAAGTGGGTGCTGCTGCTGTGTAGATGTAATGGTGTAAACCTGTGTGAGCGTAGGAAGAGCAAGCGTGCGCGGCGAATCCGCACTGATTGATAATTTAGGTGCGCCACAAAATATGTGGCCGTTCTGTTATTGATTTTTTTGAACGAACGACATTTCATGAAAAAAAAATCAAAATGCAGGACAGTAGGATTCGTAGAATGAGATACAGGTAGATGCAACGTATGACACAAGTCCAATTTATCGCGGCGCCGGGAGTAAGCAGGCGGGGCCCAACCCAATATCAGCCCAAAAGACCCTTGACGTAGTTGAGCAACTCCTTGCCCTGCAAGAGATGTCAGTGGACTGCATGGAAAAAGCAGCTAGCTATATACCCCACGGTGCTTGACCCCTGCAACCATAGCTTCCACGCCATCCAACTCAACATCCATCGCATCTCCATTTCCCTCCGTATTGGAACCCGGAGTTGTGGCTCTCCTCGTTAGTCCTAATCGTTGTCGCTGGCCCATCCCATATCGCAGAACCACATTTAGCACTGCCCGCCATCCCTCCAATGCGCTCCCATTGGTACCGTTCAGCTGACTCGCGACACTGCTGCTACTGCTCTTCCCCGGCGTCGACGAGACAGGCACAAGCAGAGATGGAACGACCGTCGAGCGCCCAACGTAAGGACAGTACGAGCGATGCTCTTTCAGCAGATCGAACTGTCGTTGCGGCGGTGCGGCACGGGCATGCACAGGGGTCAAAGAGCTCCTCGGGTGGGAGAGTACGCAGATGCCATGTCCTGCACAAGCGTCCGCAGACGCACGAGAGGAACCACAACTTTGACTGGCGAGATCAGCGGTTCCGCATAAGATCGACTAAGCAATGGGCACAGACCACGCAAAAAATAAGGACTCACGGCTAGCTTACGATTCCAATGCTACTGCTGCCTCTATGAGCTTTTGTCTCCTCTCCGCTATTTCTGCACGCTTTTCGGCGAGAATAACGGCAGCGTGTTCGTCCCAGACAACCGCCCAGTATTCACCAAATCCGAACGTGCCCATCGCGACGAGATGGCCAATAGGGTCTGCGAGGAAGCGTGTAAGACAAGTCATCCGTGCGCGAGGTGGCGATCTGAACATACTGAACGTGAGGGGCCGTCGCTGCATTCCGAGCGGACCTAGTCTCGCAGCAAGACCGAATATCGAAAAGCCGAGTATGTTGGCTAGCAACTTCTTCATGTACAAGTTTCAGGAATATTAAACGTACTCGGACTCAGAGAATACAGCAGTATAGCCCCTGTCTGACACGAGGCCCGTCCGAAAAAGGGTCGTGTCGTTGGTTTCTGCTCGTCTTTGTCCACGAAGATCCACAACTCAAGTTTCAACATTCAACATTCAACTGCACCACAACATACGGCGACGACGAGAGTCATTATATTTGACTACCCGGACACTGTAACGGCCCAGTCGTACAGTTTTTTCACTCTAGCACAAGGTATTTACATCGGGACCTACAAGGACAATGGCTCAGCGCTCACAGCACTGATTTTTACGTTGTTTTTCCCCCTCATTGTTCTCTGCCCTCATTTAGAAGCCGGCCAAAGTGCTTAAAGGCGTGACCTGGTGGCATTCAGATCTTGTGCCACCACATTGTCACTATAAAATGTCTTCCTCCTCTCTTTCATCCGAGGTCAGTCTCTTCGCACTCCATCATGTCGCCTCAGACCTATGCTTACGATAGTGCCAAACTCCCTCACCCTCTTCACGAACTCACTCCTCTCCTGCCACACACATCGTCGCCCCCCAAGTTCGGTGTAGGATCAGCCTTGGTGCCGCCCAAGCGCATCGACGACATCGCCCATCTCATCCGTAAAGACCTTACTGGAACGGTTCATCAAATCCCCGACCATGACTTTTATCTCCACCTCTTGAACATGGACGAGAGCACACTCGCACACCGCGAGTCGTTCTTCCACTCCCAGATGGGCGACATCGAACTTGTCGACGCCATGACCGCTTTTGCGATGGCCAAGGAAGAAACGGATGCGTACGTGCCACTCGCCAAAGCGGCCAACCGAGTCCTCGCTCTGGCCAGGCTTTTCGATCCCGACACCCCACGCCCCATAGACGACTTGACGTTCTACAGGAATGACCCTGTCGTCCTGTCGGGATCACCCGTGAACCGCAAGCCTGATGTGGCCATCGCCAGCCGTCAGCAGATCGACAAACGTCGCGCCGAGTTGAAGCATCTGGTCGACGACAACAACTGCACGCCATTTAACACGCACTACAAAGACCTCGCTGCCTGGGGTGAACTGAAACCTGGAAAGCTGGACGGTGCTATGGACGTGTTCAAGGCACGTGCTAGCAGTGACGACGCTCACGGAATGTCCCAGAGACCTCAGGATCAGCAGTTGGAGCCCGTTCCGTACGACACCATCATCCCGCCCGAACGGCCCACATCTTCGACGGCTGCTACCCGAGGAACGCCACCGCTGCACGTTCATTCGAGCGCCACTCCGGCTGTCACCGCCTCTAGACAGGCTACTATCTCTGCCTCGACAAAGTCCAGCCGAAAACGCGCGCTACAGGAGGAGGCACAGGGATCGTCCGAGGCACCGCGGAAAAAGAAGGTTAGGGTATACGAACCCACGGGTACCCTTACGGAGCAGAGTGGTACGTCGGATCATCTTTGTGTAAGTATGTCTCATTGCTGACCCTTTTAACTTCTCAGCACGCTATGCGGCCGAAATGCTGACAAGCACTGAAGGTACTCGTGTTCACGCGTGGGGACTCAACTTTGACGGACCGACGATGTGGGTCTCGCGATACGATGCGTCCGGGATCATGCAGAGCTATCCCGTCCACATCTTCAAGGAGTTCCCCCGGTTCGCGGCCATCATCATGGCGATGTCGCTTTTCGATCGTGAGCAGTGGGGTGTACAAACGGCGGTGGACTATCCGGCGGGCGCACCTGTGATCCCTCAAACACTGCAAGGATCCACGTTCCCTTTCAAGCTTGACGACGTTGACCATACCGCAACCCTCGGTAAGCCCGCATTCATCCGCCGCGGACTTTTTGGCCGCAATACAAATGTCCACGAAGCGATGTGCGAGAGTCTTGGCGAGGGTGCGCTTGCGATCAAGTTTTCGCAAACACTCCATTCTCGCCACGAGAGTGAGGCCGAGCTCATCCAGATAGCCAAGGACGCCGGCGTGTCGCATATCCCTGATGTCTACGCCTCCCGCTCGATGGCTCCCATGTCCCAAGGCGTCCGCGGGAAGGTCTACAGGTCGGGCGACGCTCGACTATCATCAAGGAAGTTTGCCAAAGGCGCAGATGCGGAAAAACCGACGTCGACGACTCCGAAATGGGACGATCGCAAGACTTCAGTCCTGGTCAGCAAGCTGTACCAACCGATCACGTCTTTGGAGGATGCAGCTGAGCTGGAAAAAGTCTTTTTGGAGACCGTTTGGGGTGCGTCGGGTCCTCACACTGATCCTCGTTGTCACCTTTACTCACCTGGCAGTGTCTCATACCTAGGTCACCACGAGCTCTACAAGAAGGCAAGCATCTTGCACCGCGACATCAGCGACGGAAACCTGATGTATTGGAGGGATGCGGACAATGTCGTGCACGGCATCCTCAACGACTACGACAACGCCGTCCGTCTCGACGAGAACAAAGACCCCATACATCCGCCCAGCAGCCATCGCACCGGAACGCTCCCCTTCATGGCACTCGACTTCCTCCAAAAGCACACCATGCACGTTACGCATTGCTATCGCCATGACCTCGAGTCGTTTACGTATGTCCTGCTGTGGGTCACAGTTCGCCATCCGACCTACGTTTTCAAGAACCCTGCTGAGCAAGCTGTTTCGGCCGCATCGATTCAAGCCACCGAGAACTGGGCTTGCGGCACTCTCGCTTCTATGATCAGTGCCAAGCTCACTACCTCACGCAACTTCATGAATCAAGAAATCATGCTCTCGAAACCCTTCTCCCGACTGCGCATACTTGTGAAGAACGCTCTGAGATCGGTTGCCCGGGGAAATGAAGATTCAGCCGACGAGTATGCCGAGGCCCCGCAGGATAAGGACCATGTCGCCCGATGCTTACTCCAGCACCGAGAGACACTGTTTGACTTCGGGCTGAGACTTTTCCACCCCAAACCACCCGCTGGCCACTAGCATCGCTCGTCAATATTGCGTCGAGATATGCTTCATGTTAACCTTCGTAGTCAATTACACTGTATTCTAGCAATTTCTACGCATGCACTAACTGCGACCAATTCTTGACCAACCAATTCTATATGACCGGTACCGGTTATGACCCTTCAATTTCATCGGTAGGATACTCATTTGAAGCTAGCCTGTGAGACTTACAGCTGTAGCAAACTCACCATGCCGGTTTGTGTACCTTGTAGGCACGGTGGAACAGCAGCGGCGAAATGACCATGCCTCCTCATGGGCATTTGAGCAGGGCGTAGTACGGTGTAATACTCTATCCACCCAATTTTCAATCCCGGTGGCCCCGTTAAGATTGATATTGTTGAGAGATGGATAAGTGCGGGGGTCGACGCACAAGATCTGGATATCTGGATGGCCGTCGAAAATTTTTTTCTCGCAACGAACGACACTTCACGAAAAAAAACAGTGGGATTTATAGAATGAGATACATATAGATGCAATGTATGGCACAAGTCCAATTTATCGCGGCGCCAGGGGTACGCAAGCGATGCCCGACCCAATATCAACCCAAAAGACCCTTGACGTAGTTGAGCAACTCCTTACCCTGCGTTGAATGTCAGTTAAAAATAGCAGCAAAGGCAGCAAGCTACATACCCCACGGTGCTTGACCCCTGCAACCATAGCTTCCACGCCATCCAACTCAACATCCATCGCATCTCCATTTCCCTCCGTATTAGTGCCCGGAGTCGTGGCTCTTCTCGCTAGCCCTAATCGTTGGCGCTGGCCCAGCCCGTATCGCAGAACGACACTCAGAACCGCACGCCATCCCTCCAACGCACTCCCATTCGTACCGTTGAGTTGACTCACGACGCTGCTGCTACTGCTCTTCCCCGGCGTCGACGGGACGGGCACGGGCAGAGATGGAACGACCGTCGAGCGCACAACGTACGGACAATACGAGCGGTGCTCTTTCAGCAAATCGAATTGTCGCTGCGGTGGTGCGGCACGGGCAGGCGCAGTAGCGGAGCCATTGCTTGCGAGTGGAATCGATCCATCGCTCGCGAGCGGAGTACTCTCTGGCGGGGGTGCAAACGCCCACAGGCCAATGCGGCGCTGGCAGAGTGTGCAATGCAGAAGCGACGTATCCCGCTTGGGCCGCTCGGGAACCGGAAAGGGCGATTCGAAGCGTAGCGTCCGCGGCGTGCCAGGTATCGGCGTGCCCGCCCGGCTAGACACGAGGGACTGCGATCGCGATCTCATTGGAGTGGCTGCGACCAACGGTAATACAGAGCTTGAGCGCGTTTGGGAAGGCAGTCGCGGCCGTTCGGGTGGAGGGGGTGCAAGCGCCCAGCCAAATAGCGCGGTGAGTATGGCTGCCTCTGAAGGTTCCCTATCCGGCGCCGACTCCGACGCTGGTGAGTGCGGGGCATCTGTATCTGGAGGGGGAAGGGAGACCAATGACAGTGCAGAACGAAGCAGCTGGACTTGGTTCGCTGTCTAAAACGGGACGTCAGTTTCTGCACCGATGCACGTATTGTCACTACACTCACTATTGGGTGCTTGGTTTGCACGCCTTGCAAAACATCGTCGAGCGCAAGCGCGTTGCCTTTGAGGTCCCTCGCCATCGCTGCCGGAGACTTCAACGGTATGCGGTAAATCATGTCTAACACAATATGAGAAGAGGAACGACATTTAAGTGCGGCCAGCGTACCGTCGCATTGACGTGTCCTCCACGGGCACCCATTCTTATGCATGTCCACCAAGGATGCCCGCTGTTTCTCCACCAATGCATTCGCTGGTAGGGCGAGACATTCAGTATTAGCGACTTACTCCTGAACTTACCTTCTTACCAGCATCTCTGCTCATGCCGTCCCTGCCCGCCACCACCCACGACACATTGCATATCCCACACACAAGCCTGTCCTTGCCATCGTTTACCCAGCCACACTTGGACGCAGCAACTGCATCGATCGATGGCGGCTTGTTGGCGTACGTCGAGAGCTTGAATGTGGAGAGTCGCGCGAGAAATGAGGGCGTGGAAGACGGGCGGTACTCGGAAGCGGAATGTGTGGGTGGTTGAAAATTGGCCGCGGGCGTTTGGCCGCCGCCGGGCACTTTGAACGGAAGAGCTTTGCGCGTGCGATTAGCGGTGCGCGCCAAAATAGCCGAAAGGTGTGGTGTGGACTTTGTAAGCGTGTCGGCACGGCGTGGGGTCCTACGATACGAGCTCAACGGCTGTGCGTAGGAGACGGTGCGGGAGGGGGACTGACGATTCTTTCGCTGCTTTCTGCTTGATCCCGTACTTTGCCAGGGTAGAGTATATCGTGCGCGCGGTATGTATCTTCTTCGCGGGAGAGGGGCGATCTGTAGACTCCGAAGAGCCCACAGCATCGTCGAGACTGTGCAGAGCTTCGTCGAGTTTGCGCTTCAAGTGGCGCTAAGTGAGAAAAGGCGGCGGGTATCTTGCAAAGAGGCGCACCTTCGTGGCTCGTATAGACGAGGCACGCTCCACAGAGCTAGAGGGCGCGGATTCGTTCGTTTCTGTCGAGCTCATCGTGGTTCACGTTCAAGAGGTGCAATGTTCAGTGCGCCCGGCGGCAAGGTTCTGGAAGTGCCCGATTACCTCTTTCGCCCAAGTAGCCCCTGTCGTCCCCACTTCCACAGCCTGGCAGTGGGCCAGTGGCCGCCCAAATGAGCCACAATTATGACATTAGAAAGACCTTGTCCAGTTGTTGTCCAGCAAGGTGATGAATTCGTAGGTGGGGCAGACACCATAAATTATACAGAGCAGATCAAGGGAGATAAGTGAGTACCTATGATGTACTTATAGGAAGAGGCTAAGGGGACTTGACATTGCAGCACTGGCATTTGTAGGGATACCATTCGCAGAAGAAATCGTAGTCGAAACCACCCGGCAGATGCGCTTTGAACCGCGGCTCGGCTTCTTCGTCTTTGTATTTCTCCTTCCGTAGATTGGCCTGCCCAGCGCACATCCTTCCCGCAATCATACGCACGGACCGAAAGAGGGCAGAGATCTCGGGCGTGAAGAAGAGTCCACCGGCATCCATATACCAGACGATATGCTTCTTTTCAGTGCACATGTGGTAGAATAAGCCCGTGCACCAGGCATTGGTAGTCTCGATGGATAGTTCCCAATTTCTAAGAGCTTGTCCGCTCTGCTGAGCTGGATAGCGCGAACCGCACCAAATAGCAACGTATGTAAACGCCTCGAGGTCATGGCGATAGCGTTTCGGCCTTCCAGAAGCGTCATCGACAAAAAGGTCGGCGGCCATGAACGGAAGTGTTCCCGTGTGAAGGAGTTCAAGTGGGCGCTCGTCCTCTTTCTCAGCGTTGAGGACAATGGCGCTGTCGAAGTCGTTCAGGATTCCATGTACGACGCCTTGGTCGTCCCTCCAATACATGAGGTTGGCATGGCTAATGTCCCCGTGTAGAATATTCGCTTTTTCGTATAGCTCGTGATGGCCTGATGGGACAGAATGTCAGCAAGAGAATCGAGAAGACGGCGAGGACGTGCTCACCATGGACAGTTTCGATGAACGCCTTCCCAAACTCTTCGACCTTAGTCAAAGATTTGAGGGGCTGGTATAGCCTGGTCACGAGAACAGTCATCGCTCGGTCGTCGTATTTGGCACCAGTGGAGGATACGTCCGCGGAAGCCGTCCCTTGCTCTACCGCAGCTGCGTCCGCGAAGTATACAGCCCCCCATACACCCTTGGACATCGCCGGCATAGAACTGCAGCCGTAGACTTCCGGGAGATGGGGCACTGGCGCCGCACTCGCAATGTCCAGGATCTGCTTCTCCGTCCATGGCCGCGATGCCGTAACCTGCGAAAACTTGATGGTGAGCGCGTAGTCTCCGATAGTCTTGCCCCTGGCCTGGTGAATGCTTGTGCACCGACCAAACATGATCTTGTGCTGGAAAAAGATAGACTCCTCGACAGTGGCAACGTGCTTCTCGGATCCATGGCTGAAGGAAACGGTAGCACCACTGAGGGATCTAGGAATAAAAGGTGCGCCCTCCGGATAGTCGACCGCTATTTGGACCCCCCAGCGTTCACGGTCGAAGAGTGAGATCGCGACAATTGTAGCTGCGAACCGAGGGAACTTGCTGATAAAGTCGATAGGATAGCTTTGCATAACGCCCGATGCGTCATATCGCGAGACCCGCACGGTCGAACCCTCGACAGTAAGGCCCCATGCATGGACCCGCGTACCACCTGTCCCTGAAAGCATTTCAACGGCATATCGAGCTAACAACCGAAAGTCAGTGAGCGCCAAATCAATAGCAACAGGTACATGTGACGCTTACCACTCCTGTCAATCAGCTGCGTGTTGGTTTCGCGAGTCTTCGTTTTTTGCATTAACGCTCCACCGCGGAGACAGCCTCCACCGGACGCTTCTTTAGAGCCACACAGCCAGCCAAAGGATCGGTGGCAAGCCCCAGTCGATGAATACCACCTACGCGCGTGCTACCGGACAGGCTGGCAGGACGAGAGGGGACAGGGCGCCCGGCCATGGGTGGGATGCCATATATCTCCGCGGACTGGGCCGAGTCTGAATCAGAATCCGGTGCCGTAGTCGCAACTGGATAGATTTCCTTGTAAGGCACGATGGTCAGGGCGTTATCAGCGCAAAGATCTGAAAGCTCGCTCTCTTCGGAGCTGGCCAGAAAATCCGCAAAGCGGCCACTAAGGCTTGAGAACTCCCACTCAAACCATAGGTGGATGTCGACCCAAGAGAGATTTTCCGGACTTTGCAATTGCGAGGGCGGAGGGCTCGCGACTTCGTAAGCCTGCATTGGGTCCGCATCTTTGTACGGTTGGGATCCCTGCGCAGCTCCATTAACCGCGCCTCACTGACAGCGACGCCGTCGGGCCTCAGAATGTCAGTGGTTCCGTGGACGCTGACGGGGTCGTTGCGTATAAAAAATAAATCCGTCGCGGGGCGGTCTCCAGACGCGCGTATCATTGACAAAGCGATGACGCGATTGGCGAGTTTTGCGAAGGGCTCGTAGACGTGGGTCTTGTGGGTGGCAATGGTGAGCTCGCGTATGCTCGCTTTGATCATTCGGTCTGCTTTATGATTTCGGAAGAAGTCCATCCAAGTTTTGACGGCGTCGATAGGCATGCTGAGGACGTGCGTGTAGAAGGCTGCGTTGGGTACGTTGAGGACGGTCCCATCGAATCCAGGGCTCAGGGAGAGGGGACATAGTGGAGGAGGTAGAGGACATGGTGGAAGGTGAGAGACAGGAAGAAGTGTTACTGCGATAGCGCGTTATTTAGGAGAAAAAAATGAAGGATCCACAGGCCATTTGCGGGGCCTTGTGGCCACCCTGAGCAATGCTCAACGGAAACGCTTTTGGATGGATAGTAAGCACCGAGAGCCGGCAGCCACGCGAAGAATGGGTTTTGACTTACCCAAGGTATGGTGTTTCTCTAGGGGATACTTTGTGTCTGGGTATGCAGTTAGTGACTTTAGTAGATCTCATCTTTCGCTAATGAGATACGCACCTTCTTGAAGCTCGGTTTGCACATCTACATGCTTCCGCTTTTAACAGCCCAACTAGGTTCTCACTGCAAATCCAATTGGGCGGCAGGGGGTCACTTCTTCTCAAAATCCATCAGCGTCCAGATCGACACCCTGTTGTCTTTACCGCCACCGACGAGCCATCGACTCCTTTCTGATATCTCTCTATCACTCATACCATCCTCGTCCTCGCTGCTGTCATCAATAGATTCCCGTGGGTGGCTCGTGGAAGCCGAATGTGCGAATGACAGCGATTGGCACGCGCTCTTGTGATAGTCGAGTGTTCCCAGCGGCTTTAGCGAGCGTGTTGAGTAGAGCCGTATCCTGTGGCAAGAAAACTATCAGCACCACAGGACAGCCGTCCACTGAGCGATCCTCTCGACGAACTTTCCATCCCAGCCACCGACAGCGCACACGCGCCCGTCATCTCGTATTGCGATTGCAGAATTCCCGGGGTATTTAGTGCGATGAGCGACGCACGCAGATTGTATGTCAGCGCCCGGCTTCTCAGCCGCCTGCATTGAGAACGAACTCGGCAAACGTACCAGCTACATGACAATAACAACACATACCTCGAGATCATATCGCCCGATGAGATGGTCTGCTGAGACGGTAAGAGCTAGTTTGTGATCCCGCGCAACAGCCATCGCCATAACTGCATTTCCGTGTAGAAATAAGCGAACCGGAATAACAGCGCAGAAAACGCACGGCTCACTTGACTCCACGTGAAGTTTTGTGCGCCACACTGTCTCCCACCCGACGCCTTCGACAGAAGTCTCCTTGTCTGCTTTGGAGAATCGCCAGAGCGCGACACCGCCGTCTTCATATGCACAGATCAAACGCAGCTCACTCGAGGACGAGGGCGTGAACAAATGCAGTGACATTATGATACCTGTATTGCACATCACATTCATTGAAATATAGTCGTCTAAATCAGTCTAGGAACATACCGGTCTTGTTCGGGCCTCTTCCGTCAGCAAGGGTCTCAGGCGTGGGTAGAGACGCAACACCCTCCGACCCAATAGCGGCATGCAATCGTCGCTGGGACGGTAACGCCCATATGTCTGCCTTTGTGTGACGCGACAATGTTATGGCGAGGTCATCCTTGCTATTACTCACATGCGCACCAGAGATGAATCGACAATATTCGGAAAAGCGATTAACACACTGTCGTCTTTGAGGTAAGATGGGGGAGATGGGGGCAGGGGCATGAGCGAAAAGCGGCAGTAATTCAGCGCATTGACGTCCATGGAGTAGCAGAGGGTGGGGCTCCTGAGCCCAGGAGCTGCAGCTGAACTGCCAACTTTGATTTGTGGCTCCTGTGCGCGTTTCCAGACGTGTAATTTGTTGTCTCTTCCATGGCTAAGGCGACGGTAAACAGCCAAATGAGCTGGAACAGCGCGCTTACACTCAGGGAGTTGACTGACGTGATGACCTGATCTCCAAGCTCCTCAACGCCCAGCACGCTGTCCGTGTGTGCATTCCAAGACGCCATAGCGCGTAAAGTACGCGTAGATGTAATTACGACGAGACCCGAGGCGTCGCCTGAGTATATTCGTTCGTTGTCTGCCGAAAAGGAGAGCGCGCTCAGCGGAGATGAATGCGATCGTAAGAGATGCGTTGGAGACGGGGGCGGGGGCGGCGACATGCTGGGTGCAGACTTTCGCGAGTTCAGTAAAGCCAGTAGTCCCAGCTTTAGTATTCGAGACAACCAAGAGACAACTGTAAGTATTCAGGACAAGACGGAAATGAAACGATACAAGACTTGGAAAGTACAGAGTAGTTGCGGCGCACGCGCCACAGATATTGCTGTTTTCATTTCAGAGGTCGCGCGGGAAAATTCGAGCATTTTGACGCATTTCCCTTTGCCGCGCAGCCTCAACTTCAAACTCGAATATCTCATGAACCGCTGGACCGTTTGCTCTAATTCTTTTATATTCTTGCTGGGCTCGTCGACGCGCAGAGCAACACAACGAGAAAACGATTTTTCACCGCATATCGGACTTCCCTCCCGCACGCGACCGCGGCCGACTTCGAACGCGATTCACGGGCCATCGAAGGTTGCGGGGATGCAGGCAGTGGACAAAAGGGGCTCGCATGGACTACGGGCAGAGCATGGAAGGGGTTTTCGGCAAGTACACAGTCGTTTTCGTCACCACAGGTGTGTGTATGACCCTCTGAGCGAGCAGTATCCTCGTCTTTCCAACAAATATGGCATGTACCGTCAAGTTTGAGCTCAGGCTTGTACATTTTAATGAGATACGGATTGCAATACATATGTTAGA
>KN832568.1:512486-546157 GCA_000827205.1 Plicaturopsis crispa FD-325 SS-3 | reverse complement strand
TTACAAAAGTCAAAGAGAACGAATGGAAGTGGTAGATGGTAACACACAAGCAGTGCAGAAGCAAGCATCAAGAAAGAGCTATGTACTTGCCGAAAACCCCTTCCATGCTCTGCCCGTAGTCCATGCGAGCCCCTTTTGTCCACTGCCTGCATCCCCGCAACCTTCGATGGCCCGTGAATCGCGTTCGAAGTCGGCCGCGGTCGCGTGCGGGAGGGAAGTCCGATATGCGGTGAAAAATCGTTTTCTCGTTGTGTTGCTCTGCGCGTCGACGAGCCCAGCAAGAATATAAAAGAATTAGAGCAAACGGTCCAGCGGTTCATGAGATATTCGAGTTTGAAGTTGAGGCTGCGCGGCAAAGGGAAATGCGTCAAAATGCTCGAATTTTCCCGCGCGACCTCTGAAATGAAAACAGCAATAACAAACACCCGACAACACCGCCTCATCGCGCTGCTGCTGCTCGACGCTGTCCACCGATCGAATCAAGACTCCTCGCCAGGCCACCCATCCTCAAGCCCATCGTGAGTCGCCCCGCACGCTTGCCAGCCTCTCGCCGTACACGAGCATCTTGTTCTCGTCAAAATCCGTGGCCGGGAAGAGGTTGGATGGCACTCGGAACTCTCGGATGTACTGACGATGCGTTTTTGCCTCTGCTAGCCGGAACAAGTGCGACGCAGGTTTCGCAGTGCGTTTCCACTCTAGGATTTGTTGCAGGACTCGTTTGGTGCTGACGGGAAGACGTGTTCTTCAATTACTAGCTTCCGCCCATATAAACCACCTCGCCCAGCATGATTATCACCAAGGAGAACAGGCGCATCATCTATGAGAACCTCTTTAAAGGTGCGTCCAGCATAGTACGCGGATCCGAGGAACTCAGCTCACCGCAGGCTCCGCTATGCAGAGGGTGTCTTAGTTGCCAAGAAAGACTTCAATGCGCCGAAGCACGAAGAGCTCGATGTGCCCAATCTGCAGGTCATCAAGGCTCTCCAAAGCCTAACATCGAAGGGCTACGTTAAGACGCAGTTCTCGTGGCAGTGGTACTACTACGTTCTCACACCCGAGGGTGTTGAGTTCCTCCGTGAATGGTGCGTCGCAGTACCTCCACTCAATGCATGTCTTTCTAATTCGCTCCTTAGGCTCCACCTCCCGAGTGAGATTGTCCCTGCTACCCACAAAAAGGCAGCACGCCCCGCTCGCCCTGCTGGTGTCCGCGCTGGAGGCGATGGCGCATACCGCGCACCCCGCGGCGGCGATCGTGATGATTACCGCAAGAAGGAGGGTGCACCTGGAGAGTACAGGCCGCAATTCGCCGGCGTTGGGCGGGGGGCACCAAGGGAGTGATTGGGCCTCATTATGGAGATGCAGAGGTGTCGTTCACATTGGTCATCACAAAAATGTCGTATGCTGCATGCACCCGCTTATGCTATGTTTTCTACCCGAAAATTTCTATCGCGGTCATGGAGCCTTGCAATGCCTGGCAAAGAACGCAACAATCAAGATCGACTCAGCTTGTCGAGACTTGCGATTGAACCTCGAAAGACTTCTTACTTACATGCATTCGCGTCGCATTGAAGAAACCTTTGCTCGTCCGACGTCCGCCAAGTCAGACATATTCTTGTCCTCAACGACCTATGTGGTCTCTCCTGTGAAGAGGACCTTTGGGAATTGTTTCGGAACACCTGTTTGTGGTAATTGGCCAGCGACCTGGCATGCCATGTACTGTGAGCGAGGTGAGGGCGCCGCTCTCTATATTGCAATGTGCTCAAAAATACACGACTTTATTCTAGTACTATATGTATGCCCAGCGAGCCATGCACAACAAAACCCCGGACGACAGACCCTACAAGAAATTGAAGATGATAAAAAAACCAATTCGAGCTAAGTAGGACAATGCGATGGCAAGAATATACTCGTGTATCTCCTTCGTACACCTAGCGTACAGCACCCCTTCTTCACGCAGCAGGGGACTCGTCGAACGCATTCACGAGGGGCGTCGGGGGCACCGCGCCGTCGACGATCACGCTCCCGGGGCCCTCATCGTCCTTCCGCCCCGCCTCCGCCTGCCCGCCCTTGTCTACGTCGCCCTCCTTGATCTTCGCCATCTCCTTGATGAAGCTCGAGCCCCAGAACGCCGCGGAGTACTTGTTCACGTATTTGAACAGCTTGCGGTGGTTCTCCGCGCGCGTCTCGCTGTCCATGGTGACGGCCTCGTGGATCGCGTCCGCGACCTCCTGCGAGTCCCACGGGTTCACGATGATGGAGCCGTTGAGACTTTGCGCGGCGCCGGCGAATTCGGAAAGGATCATGACGCCTTGGCGCTCTTGTTGGCATGCTATGTATTCGTAGGAGACCTGGTCTGACAGTGAGCATGGAGAAGAAAAGAATATGAAATTGTTGTATCGTACCAAGTTCATGCCGTCCCTCGTACTCGAGACTAGACACGCGTCGCTGACAGCATATAGCGCGCAGAGTTCGTCGAAAGACAAGCTCTTGTGCATGAAATGTATAGGCATGAACTCGACAGTGCCGAAGCGGCCGTTGATGCGTCCCACGAGCTCGTTAATTGTAGAGCGAAGATTTTGGTACTCTTCGACATCTTGCCGCGAGGGTACCGCTAGCTGGACAAGGACCACCTGTTGTCCGACGACGACATTGAGATAAGTTGGACAGCAATCAGAGAATATGTGTACCGACCTTGCCTATCCATTCTGGGTGCTGCGTTAAGAACAGTTCCAGGGCGTGTAGTTTTTGCGGAACACCCTTAATGTAATCGAGACGATCTACACCGACAATGACTTTCACGCCGCCGAAACGCTGTTCCAACTGAGTGATACGCTTGAGGACAGATTCCTTCTTAAGATTCTATAACGCGATGTTAGAAAGCGCGCTGTTAAATCGGCCAAACAGGAATACTCACATCGATAAATGATTTGGGTTCTATGCCGATCGGGAATGTCCCGACATGGGCTAACCGGCCCTCGAACTCCACGCCGTTTGGCATGGTGGGTAGGCCCAAGATACGCGTACATGATGAGAGGAAATGGCGGGCATAGTCGTAGGTGTGGAAGCCAATGAGGTCGCAGTACAAGATCCCGAGCAGAATTTCGCGTCGTACAGGAAGAATCCTATCGACCCAGTCAGTGCACCAGAATTGACACGCTTCACGAAAGACGCACCTGTAAATTTCGCTGCTTGGAAAAGGCGTGTGCAAGAAGAACCCGATCTTAACTCCCGAGACACTTCCGGGCGCGATGGTGGGTTCCTCTTCAAATCCCTCCGTGATCTTCGACAGCTCTTTTTCCATAAAATCACTGCCATCCGTCTTCCCGTCGATCAAGCCGCGCAAAAGCATAGGCATAAGCATGAGATGGTAGTCCTGCACCCACACCATCGCGCCGGGGGTGAGCTGCTGGCGCACGACCTCGGCAAACTGCATGTTCGCCTGGCGGTACGCGAGCCAGTTCTCCTCTACGAAATTCATCTCGCCGGGGTGGTAATGGAACAGTGGCCAGAGGATGGAGTTGGAAAAACCATTGTAATGCCGATCCGCGACGTCGTCGTCCAGGTGGACGGCCTGGCACGAATACTCGTCCATCAGCCGCCTGTCAACGAGCGGCCGGTCCTTCAAAGGGATGAAGAATCCGGGCCAGCCGATCCAGGTGAAATTCATGGATTTCTTGAACCCCGACAGCGCGGATACGAGACCGCCGGAAGACATTTTGAAGTGGTATTCGCCGCTCGCATCTTTGGTGATAGTGATGGGCAGACGATTGGACACGATTATGAGGCGGGCGCCGTCGTCCTTCATATCGGACAGAGATGGTTCAGAGCTAGAGTCGGTAGCGGATGGTGGAAGAGTCGATGAAGACATGGTCCGGAAAGCGATAGCTTTTAACGAGCGGGGAAGACCCGTATAGACACAAGGTTTTGGACCGGATGAGGAGCGATAATCAGATCTTCACCGGAGAGCAAGAAGGGATCTTCGTCGTAGCGGGGACGATTGACGAGTAAACTGGCGAACGTTCCCGAAATCTGGGGTAAACGGGGTCAACTCGGACACACAAAACTGACAGCTAACAAAACGCAATACCTATATGCGAGGATAACAGTTATCTGGTAGACCTCTGAAACGGCGAATCATACAACGACAAAATAGAGAGGAAAGAGAGAAAGCGGCTGGTAACTGAAAACTGTGTCATGGAACGGAAAATGCAAGCAGCAGCATCATTGCTTCGGTCATTATCGAGGACTCGCGCGGCGGGTCGCGTCCTTTCGGTCTCTTCCGAGTTCTTCATAGATCTCGACAATCCTCGAACGACTTGCAAAAACTACTGCGCTACATTTGCGCCATCGATAACACGACGTGAGAACGAGACGGCATATCTCAGTGCGTCGTCCGGACTCAGGTCAGCTCATGATAAAACGGCGCCCAGAACAACGCGCTAGTTCTTCCGGCTCTCAAATGTCGGAGGAATGTTTACTCGCGGGCCGGGCAATGGTGTACAGGGGGATCGTTATTTCATCGTAGACACGACACGAGACAAGCCAAGTACAGCGATGCATCAGATGTTTAGTCGAAGAGCCCGAAGCCCTGAACATGACCTGATTAAACCGTGCGCACTCGATAGGAGATAATGATGAACTCACCATGTCATCATCGGACTCCTCCTCCTTCTCCTCCTCCTTAGCCGCCTCTTGCTTCTCCTCAGCAGCCGGGGCAGCCTCAGCGGCAGGCGCGGCGGCGGCGAAGGCATCCGGGTTAGCAAGGTACTCCTTGACCTGTAAGATTCAGAGTCAGCTTGGGCCTTACAGGATGAAGCGATAATTTGAATGTCCATCAGAATAAAATATGTCAACAACGCGTCCTTGAGACGCTCAGTATTTTCAGTGTGTTTAGAATAAACATCGTATGGGCACGCAATCGTCGCGAACAAAAAAAAACACGAACCTTCTCGGAGCCCTCGAAGGTGTAGTCGGTGGCAAGCGAAAGGGCGAGGAGGTTCTTGTATGCATTGACAAGGGTGTGGGAGACGGAGACAAGCGTGGGGTAGTTGAGCGCCAAAGAGATCGCAGCAACAGTCTTGATGCTAGACAGGAAGCGATCAATGAGGTCCTTCTCGTCGATATCGAGAACGGAGGGGGAGAACGCGTTCCCGGCGTCGAAGATCTGGACGACAGTCATTCCGTACGTGAACGGCGAGATGTTCAACATGTTGAGCAGGGTCGCCTCGGATGTACCGACACGGGTGCCACCGGTGACGACCTTGACGTCGGACACGATTTCGATGGTACCACGCGCGATCTTGGTGGGGATACCGAGGGCCTGGAAGAAGGCCGTCTTTCCGGGCTCCATGCCGGTGTTGCCTGCGGGGACGGTGACGTCCGCGGGCGCGAACGCACCAGCACGCGCAGGCGCGGCGACCTTGTTCGCGAGGATGATCTCACGGATCTCCTTGAGGTCGTCGGAGGTGAAGACGAATCCGATGTTCCCTTTGACGTGGGGGAGGAGCTTCTCGAATTGGGGGAACTCTGCGAGGATGGTGCGCAGAGCACGGCGGACCATAGTGTTCTTGCCCATCAGGACGACACCCTTGCCGCGGAGGGCGACACGGATCTGATGCATTTGGTTTGAACCGACATTGTCGACATTAACCAAGAAGATGGATGCTAAGTAGAGAATCTCATGTGAGTTAACGCGTCTAAGATTAATCACGACCGCACGCACGGTACTTTTGGAGGAGCTCCTTGAGCTTCACGAAATACTCCTCCTTGACAGCGCGGGTAGCTCCCATTGTAGTTTTTTCTGCAAATCCGTCAGTGGTCCATCGCGGTTCCAATGAAATGGGTGCTCACATGTAGTGGTATGTATGTATGTATAAGTGGGTAACTAGTGCCTCCCAATTGACCTCTGCAATTTTTATTAGATCTTCCCGGCACCGTATAAATCTGCGCGCGACATACCTTATAGTGTCAATGGATTTTTCAAGGCGACCGGTCAAGGATGTGAGTGATAAACGGGTTTCGTTGCGAGTTATCGAGGACGGCGGCGAAAAAGAAAGTTAAGGTTCACGGAATATGCCGAAGTCTCCCGAATTCCGATCCGATTGGCGCCAGCGACGGCAGGCGACTGGCAAACACTTCTCTCCAACTGCCTGCTGGCTGCAGCAGCCGTCTCGCCCATTTCTCTTGACCACGGGCAGTGTTTTCTCGTGGTAGAACTCGTCTCGGAGCGGTACGATTGCTGCAGGCACGCTACATGCAATGGAATGTTGCGATGGTGTTTGTCGACCGTCCAAAGATTGGGCGGGCGCGGCAGCAACGTCTCGGAGACGCGGTGAGTGTGCTTTCGAAGAGAGACACACACAAATACTAACAACATGAATGGTCCCTAGCCCGCCTACCGTTGCGCTCAAAACGCTACGCGACACGGCCCCTAGCAATAGTAATCGCGCTCAACGTCGACCGCGCGATGCGAAACGTGCAGTAGCAGAAGCGGGTCCACTGATTGGCCCATATAAACGTGTTACTCGGAGACGCTTCTTTCTCCGACATCGTCCTTCAGCCGAAGCTGGCGGTGCAGGCATCACACCGACCTCGGAGGGCACGGAAATAGCCCTCCACGACGCGGGCATCAATGCAGAGCGCGGACCGAAGTCATACGTTGGGTCGCCCACTTCCATCGAGGTTCTCCGAGAGTTCCTCTCGCGAACTAACATGACGTCTGCGAATCCCATCACACATACCCCAAACACACTACGATCCCTGTACATGTCGGCATTTTCTCGCTCGCAATCTCGCTACCTCGATCCCGCTATGCTCAGCTCTCTCATCAGTCTTTTTGGCGCATTGTCTATACCACCCACTCATCGGCCCCATGTTTATATCAACCCCCTCACCCGCCACGTCGAAAAGTCTATTCCATTCCGCACGTATTGGCCATTCGTTGTCAGACTTGGCATGGACAAAACACGGCGGTGCCTAGCTTTCAGCACGTCGGATCATTATTGGCTCATGCGCGCACGGTTAGCCGCAGTGCATGCGGAAGAAAATTTGGCAGCGATGTCACAGCGTGAGCGTTTTCTCGGAGAAATGGCCAATAGCAGGATTGACATCGTCTTCACAGCGTCAGCGAGACAAATGCAAGCCATTTCCGAGGCACACGCGCACTATGTGTGCTTATGTAAATCTAGCGATGAGCTAGAGGTGCATGTGCCCTTTCTTCAAGGATTGCTGGCAATGCGGACACCCGAGCATATGGATGACGCTGTCAAGCAACTGGCCAGCCTGTTTCTTCGGCACCGTGGCGTCCATCCTCGCCTACTCGATGTCCTTTGGAAGATCGTCTTAACATCCGCGTCACTTATACCGCTTACAAGCCAGGAGCGAATCCTCGCCGCTCTATGGGAGCGCGTAGTGCGGCAGTCTGAGCGTGTCACCGAAGCAGGGACGGATAATTTGCCTAGGCCGTATGTAGCGGCCCCGCGTGTTGAACCTCAAGTGCTTGGAACCACCCAGCTCTCCGAAAAGTTCAGCGGTGTCCTTTTCTATCCCCCCAAATACTCCGGACCGTCTTTCGTTAATCGCTGGGCAGCCTCACAGGTGGCTGCTACTTTCGATCTAACTACGTCGACGACGGCTGCCCGTTGGAGAAGTCTCACTCTTCTTGCTATGGCCAGAGCCTCTCCCTCACCACCGCACGAAAACAATCGTCACAGCGCCTTGGAGAATTCAGAAGGGGCCGCACGGCATATCACACACTGGGAGGTCGTCCTTGCGCTCGCAACTCTCGAGAAGACATTTACGAGTAAAGGCATCACTCTCGAATCGCAGAGCGCGTACAGGAAAGGCATACAGACCATATCCCGTGACCTCTGGTACAAGTGGACGACGAATCTCCCTGGTGGACTGGAGCTGCGTTTCGTCGCTCGGGCCATCGTCCTCTCCTTCCTCCGGCTTTCCGCCATTGCGGTCGATTCCGATATGGTCGCCGCATGCTACGAATACCTGACGTCTTCCGACTTGTGGCTGGCTGACCGCCGTGATGAAAGCGCGCAGCGGCAGGTGCATGCTCTTGCTGTCGAGTACGCCCTTGCAAGCGCCGTCACTGGACGCACCTGGGAATCCATCATCTCGACTCTCACCCACATCTGGCTTGGTCCCGAATGGCGTGTCACAATTACCAGTGCTGTCATGGTACGTCTCGTGCGCCTCGGTGCGTTGGATCTCGCACACCAATTCCTCCTCTTCTTGGACGACTATGGCATCGACGTTCCCAATGATACCCTACACACCCTGGCCATCGCCTTGGTCAGCCCCGAATATCTTGACCCTGTGCTGCCTATTATTCGCCAGAAGCGGCTCTCAGCGTATCACACTAAGGATCTCGTGCAGAAAGTCTTGTCATCCGTTGCAGGGGCGCAGAAGATGCGGTTAGAACCGGAACACGCTGCTGTGCTCGGAGACGCAGTGCAGGAGCTGTACGCGTCGTCGCCACCGTCGCCCAGCTATCGGTGGTGCCTTGAGCACTTTCTGACAGTTCTGGCAGCATCTCATCCTACCAAAGCAGTGGCACTCATGGAGTCCGTCCACAGGTCGTCGCCACAGTATTTTCGCGATGTCTTCTTCAGAGAGCTACTTCGCACCCTCCTTCGTCGACGACAATTTCGCCACGCCATGCGCCTCACGGCGCTCGCTGCTACGAGGCCACACATGGGAACTGAATTGCGGAGTATGCTACTATGGGGCATGTCGCAGGGCGGGGCTCACGCGCTCGCTCGACATGCTTCGCGAGGCATTCCTTGGCCAGGACACGGTGAGCTTGGTTCGCGAACCTTGATGCGCGCGGTGCAGTTCAAGCCTCGACTGCCTTCCGCGCCGTCTGTCCTGAAAGTGGTGTCCATGGTATCGCGAATGCAACCGGACATGGCCAGTCTACGGCTCGCTGTTGATCTTTGCATCCGGGGTGGCCATACCAGCGCTGCCAAGAAGCTTCTCGAGCGCAATCAGAGCATCCTTGACAGTGCGTCTCGAACTGCAGTCGGCAACATGATCATCCACGGCGCCCTCCTGCGGCGCAAACTCCGTAATGGCCGCCAGATGCGAAAGGTGCTGCGCGAGATGAACATGCTTGTCAAGAAATACGGGTTTGCCGCGGACAGGGTCACCGTCAACATTCTCGTCAAAGGCCTGCTGCGCTGGCGTCGCATGATGGACAGCGGCAAGATGCGCGCGCTTTTCGACCACATGGTGCGCAGCGGATACCCCGGAGGAGACTCTGGAGAAACACCATTTGGAACGCCACTCTCGGCGCCCTCCCAGCTGAACCTACCACAACTACCGCCTCACGTCTCCTTCGAACATCATGTCCGACCTTTATACAAAATGTTCATCAAGGAGTTCCATATACGCGGCGACCATCTGGCGGCGAATGTCGTGGTTGGCATTCTCAAGGAAGCGGGAAGAGCCGCGTTAGAACAGAGGGAGCAATGCGCGAGGGCGAGAAGGGATGGAAGGTCAAGGTGCGCGAAAATGTGACGGGTGGGTGTACAGTGTTTTCGAAGACATATATATGGAGTACGTTGTGTTCCATTGCACAGGGATAACAAAGTTTGAGATGACCATGGAAGTACCACTATTCGTACACCCAGATAGATTGCCGAACAAGTGGCCTCCGTGCGCGTGACCAACGCTGCGCAACGTCGACGTCTTGGATGTACACGTCGCGGGGTCTTTCCTTCAGATTCATTCTTCACCACTTCAGCCAAACTTATTCAACCACTTTCTGCGAAACTGAAGCTGTTGAGCGGCTAAAGCTCAAGGGTCTACTGCTGAATCCTGACATCCTTTCCCAACTGAAAGTCTATGAAGACAGCACTTCACCAGGCTCCCGATAACACTGACGGCATACTCAATCGGAGACGCTTGCGAAACAGACACTCACATTAACCGCTCAGCGTAATCATAGACGCTCGTCTCAAACTTTGTTTGTGGCGTGAGATTCAGCCCCAGAACACGGGGGATGGGCATGTTTGGACTCGAGTGTGTACATCTCCTTCCAACTGAAACAGTAACTGATCGTATAAACCCTCGTCTGCAGAAATACCACCATGGATCGGAATGCCGTCGTTGCTATGATGGCTCGCATGGGAATAACACCTCAAGACCTCCAAAACATGGGGCAGCCGCCGTTTAACCAGGGCGCTACCTTGTCCGGGCCAAGACGACCTCCCCCCTTTGAGCCAGATCTTTCCAGCGATGAGCTCAAACGTCGTTTCGAGCAGTTTGATGCTTGGGCTGAGTATGACAGGACTCTCGACCCAGTTCAGGTGCCTTTCGAAAACCCTGCGTCGTTAGTGCATGAGTTCGAAGAACTCCACCGATCCATAACCGCCAACTTTCACTCTCCCGAAAATTCGACACGGACATCCATAACTGGATTTGGCAAGCACTCAAGCAAGTTACCTTTGGATCAGCTTACAATCAGTGAGCTCGTCGGCAACACATCTGAACCGATCAACCCTCACCTGTCAATATAGTCTATCTTTCTGAAATGCTTGTTCGAAAGGTCCACAAGGTATTGCTCATGCCTATCATATTATGGGAAATTGGTCCTCATAACTCTCAATAGGGCCGTTTTCTGCTGTGTCGATCGATTACAACGTGCAGTGAGTATGTTTTTGGTTTGAAGTTATCATCCGAAATTTACTGTCTCACTCATTAGCTCGGCTCGTGGGTGTTCAAATGGTCAATGATTTCTTGTTGTATTTTGGGAATGAACACGATTTTGACTTCTCATATGTTATGCAGCTCGTCGAAGATCCGGAAGGCCGAGTGCGCGACTTGGCCATCTACAATTTCCCTACTTTGGGCATGGGTTCATCCCCGGAAGATGTGGCCGCAATTTTTCCTCTGGGAACTATACTAGCTATTCGTGAGCCGACCTTGAAGATGCCATCGCAGGGCTACAGACCTATCATTCGGGTCGACTCTCCGTCGGACGTTATCTTCATCGAACCTCATAGCAAGCTCGCACTTGGAACGACATGGAAGACCGGAAGCCGCGTAAATCGCTCCGCGGCTATTCCGTCTTCTGCCGACGCCTGGAAAGCTCGGGGAAATGGGCATTTCAAGGCTGGACGGTGGCTTGCCGCGGTTTTCTCCTATTCCTCTGGAATGGAGATGGACCCCTCGGCATACCTACTCCGCCTTAACCGCGCTGAGGCTTTTCTACGTCTAGAATACTACTCTGCTTCCCAAAGGGATGCTGAGCAGGTGCTCGGCCTCTCTCTTGAAGAATCTGCCCGTCGAAAGGCCCTATCGAGAGCTGGCAGGGCGTATTACGGGAAGCAGGATTACGTCGGGGCCGAGAAGATGTTTGCGGGATGGCTTGAGTCCCAGCCTGGAGACCCCGATGCTCTGGCGTGGATAGCCCGCTGCCGACTTCGCCTCCAAGAGAGCACGACCGGTGACTACGACTGGGTCCGGTTATCCAAAGAATCGCAGGTCTCACCGCATATTGACGCTGCGAATTATGTGGGCCCTATCCGCGTATCGGAAATGATTGATCGTGGCGGCGGCAGAGGCGTAGTCGCTACTCGTGACATCTCCTCGGGGGAGTTACTGGTAAGTCAGACTCCTTTGGATTCGATTGATCTACTGCTTTATCTACATACTTGGATACTCATTCGTTCAATTATCTCAGGTCGCCGCCAAACCATTCGCATCTGCTTTCAACGCCGACTTTCCACCTCCTCAGAAGGAGGTCCTGATCTCATTTGACACCTTAGCGAAGCGTGCCCTGTCGCGAAATCAAGCCGCCGTACTCTCTCGAGCGACACAAAAGTTATATGGAAACCCTGACATGTACAACTCCGTTTTCGATCTATACGGTGGTACGGCCTATGAAACTCCTTTGTCGTATCCTCCCACCGCACAAGAGAGCCATCGGTTTCCCAAGTCATTTCCTTTCTTTCCCGCGACTGATTTCGACATCACCCAACTCGAGTCAATATGCAGCCATAATGTTTTTTCCCCTTACGACACACAAGTCCCTGATCATCCCGATTCGCCGGAAGATTCACCAGACCGCCCAGCGGCTCTTTACCTCCTGCCATCGCTATTCAACCATGCATGCTGTGCAAACGCCACTTGGTTCTCTATCGGTGACTTCATAGTGATACGAGCGAGGGCGTTGATTCGCGCCGGCGAAGAGCTCACACTATCATATACGTATGGCCAAACTCCATATCAACAACGTCAATCCCGTTTGAAGAATTGGTTGATTGCAGGGTGCGATTGTGCACTTTGTGACGAGGACCGTAGAGATGGTGCATCTACGCGCGAGCGGCGCGAAAAGTTGATTTCGCAAGTCAAAGTCGCGGTTCCTCTAGTGCGTCTGCGGGCACTTGTGCAGGACATATCGACTGCGTACTCTCCCACCCGAGGAGCTCTTCGACCCGATATGTGGCATGTTTATCATACACTCGGTGAAACCTTGCGGCTCAGAGAGTACAGCACGTACTTGACCGAATCCATCAAAGCCGAATTCGATGCCCTTCAAAGTGTTGGTGTTCGTGTCGTGGACAAAACCATGCGCGGTGCTATTCCTCGTCCCCGCGAACTGCCCATCGCCACCGGCGAATTTTTCCTTCCATCGGTCATCATGCTGGACCAATATGTCTTGACTCTTATTACCATCGCGTACGCATTCTCGAAGATGCCAGACCTCGCAAGGACTTCCCGATGGTTGAAGACTGCAATCTCAGGTACGTTCCTGCTCTTTGCGAGTTTACCGACATTTAACTGACAATTGACTAGCGCACGGCGTCGCATTTGGGGGAGAGAAACCATACTTCATGCATAAGTTTAGTACGTTCTTGGGACACGTCGGTTTGCTTAGAACTGCGCAGGCCATGGAGATGTAGGATGTAACCTGTAATGTGCGTATCAATTTACTGTGTACAAATTTTGCGTTGAACAACAATCATTGCTCTGAAACATTTGCTTACAAACTTATCTTAGTAAGTTCAATACTTCACTGTTGTGGTCTATTCAGTGCCTCGCGGAACAGGAGAGACTCTCCTCTGATATCGGCATCGGTCTATCGACGGGGTGTTGATTGAGAAAGTACAGTGCGTAAAAATACAGCAGATGCCAAAGGGCGCTTCTTATGGGTCCCAGGCGAAGCATGGGAATGCGGATACATCGCCCTTCTCCATGAGCGAATGCTACTTCGCACTGGGCCTCGTTATGCGGTTCTATAGCTGCGGCACGAGGTGGCTGACAGGACGCAAATCTTAAATGCCTAGACAATCGTCCATCGAGTCAGCTCTTCGTACCCCCTCAACCTTTAACCCCTACTCATCTGCAGAGCCATGACTACGCCCATCGATTCCGAGGCTATAGAGGACTCCCTTTCCGAGCGCTGTGAGTTGTATTTCCTTCACCTTATCTCCATTATTCATGTCATCCCGTAGTCTGCGCTGCAGATCATGATATTGTGCTGATATCTAATGACCGCGTCTCGTTCGACTTCTACCGTAGGAATATCAAGGTCCATTCGGAGGGGCTCTTACGCGCGCACTTGAGCGATGTCGAGTCCCCGGGAACTGCCTGCGAGACTCTTTTGGTCGATGAAACATCCAAGACGTTGGACCTGCTACTGCAATTCATGTCACGACAGCTGCCGCCCTCGCTTTGTGAGCTTCCATTCGCGGACATTGCGGCCCTTGCCGAGGCGGCCGAGAAATATCGTGTCTATGCTGCCCTGCCAGCCTGTAGGGACTTCATGTGGTATGTTTCTCGCCCGCTTATTCCATATCTCTCCCCCTCGCTTATCGTTTCCCCGATCATAGGCAAACCCTTCCTGAGCATTCACTTGATGTTCTTACATATGCATTCAAGCATCGCTACAGAGAACTTGCCGATCGGGCTGCACCTTTCACCATCAAAATCCCCTCCGAGGATATCATCAAGGCCCTCCCGAATATTTTCACGCCTCTCCTTCTACCTTGGGTGAGTGTGCTTTATCTTGACGCTTATCTGCGCGGTCTGTTGATGGTCCTTAGATCCGCTATAGAGAAACATGGAATGCTGTTTTTGTAGATGCGTGCGGATCATTTTGGGGTGCGATGGCTAGCGAAGCATGCGATTCTTGTTCGAAGTTGTACGGTGCTAGCTCGGTCGTACTGAAGATGAAGGGACAGCCGGGCTTGCTGCAAGATTTAGATCTCCTCTGCGCTGACTTGTGCACGTGCCCGTGGACGTCGACATCCGCGCGGACCGCATGGGTGAGCGATTTAAAAATGAAGGTGGACGCGATCAAGAACTTCAGTAGCCTTACTGAAGATAGTAGCTGGATCCAAGTCCTTGATTCGTCTTCACTGGATCTAAGCAACGGTGAGCTATTATTTGTCGCGGTCTCGGTAGCAGCCACTTATTGTAATTATTGCTGCAGCTCCTCACCCTGCCTACGATATTATCCTCCAGTCCAGTGATGGTGTCGATTTCCCCTTCTTCCGCGACAATCTGGCTGTTCACTCCGAAATATTCGGTGGAGCTGATGCCATAGGACCCGCGACTGGCACACCAAATACCCTCGAGATTGTTCCTCTAGGGGAGTCTTCTCAGACGCTGAAGTTGCTGTTGCAGTTCATGTCGATCGAGCCGCAGCCCAACCTTAGCCTTCTCCCCTTCCCATCTTTGGCAGACCTGGCAGAAGCCGTTGAGAAGTACGAAGTTTACACCGCGTTGGGTCCTTGCAAGAAACAAATGCAGTAAGTACTTCGTCAGCTCTCTATGCCCTTGCCACTCCTGACCACATGCACACGTCTGCAGGCGTTTCATTCCAACATATCCATTGCCGATCTTGGGCTTTGCCACCCGACATGGTCATACGCTACTTGCTGATGAAGCAGCAACACTTCTCGCTGGTTTGCCCTCCGTCACCATTTTCCAGCAGCTCAACTCGTTGCCCATGAATTACGCCTTAGCATGGGTAAGATCCAATTCCCATCCATTAGCCATGATATGGCTTAAGTTTCATTGTTCCAGACATCGTACCGCGAGAGCTGGACGTCTGCTCTTGCTACGGCTTGTCGCACGCTTGTTGAATCCTGCTCGCTTGAATGTCTGGATAGCGAATGCGTCGTCTCCGTTGCTGGCATCATAGCTGCGAAACTCGGAGGCGATGTCGCATCTCTTTTAGACATCGACAGTATCTGCGACTTTGCCATACATTGGGTGGGTGACACAGTCCAACTGGGTATGCGTAAAAAGATGAGCAGACATGTCGAGATGGGCCCTTGCTGCTCAAAGTGCACGATAAGAGTCCACAAATGGCGAGACCAGACGAAGGAGATGATCCAGGGAATACCCAAGCTTAGTTCGTATCTGTGATACTACCGTCACGTAGTCTCACCGCTGTAATCATAATACTGTATGAACTTGTCAAACCTGACTACATATACGTAGTCCTGACTGTTTCGCCATACTCGGTCTTCGTCGTGTGCTCGTCAGGTTGACAAGCTCGTCGAAAAAGATTGTCCGTCGACATTTGCGTACAATGAGTGTTACAAGGGACATATATCGTGACGTTCGAGTGAAATCAGGCCGCGATCCATCAATCTCTTCCGCCGCCACTGCCCTCCGCACCACCAGCGTTGACGCCTTCCACGCCCTGTCCATCGCCGACATATCGCCCCTCGAGCTCTGCAATCCGCCGCTCCTCCGCCGCCTCGTCCTCCGCCTCCTGCTGCTTCCTGTACTTTTCCAGATCCCAGTCGTCCGATGCATCGCCGTCGTCCTCGTCCTCGAACCACTCCGGGTTGTATTGGAACTGCGTGCGCGCGCTAGTCAGTGCCACGGAAGCCGGATACACATTGTACGGAAGACTTACGAGATCCCTGCCGCTCATTCCGACGTTCTTTCCTGCCGCGTTCTGTGTCTGCTTCGCTTTCTCCATCGCCTGCTGCTCCGCCTGCTTCTTGTCCATCCGTGTTTTCTTCCACTTTGCGAATGACTCGGGCGTGACGGGTGTCAAGTTCGAGCCCAGCTTGTGTCGCTGCCATGGCACGCACATCGTAAATAAATATGCCGTCGAATGATACGGAGAACCCACCTCGACTTCGAGGAACTCTTCGAGAGTGATGACCTGCGCCTTCGCCGCGTCCTCTGCCGCTTTCTTCTGAGATTTGAGCACGAACCCTGGCGGAAGCGCGTGCCGGTACTTGCAGTTGTCGCCGTTGGGACATTCCCAGAACCAGCCGAACCTGGAGGTTATTATTTAGCGGGTACACCTGGGAATAGGGACGACGAGACAGACTGTTGCGATTCGATGGCAGCAATAAAATGTTTGCACACGATCTAAAAAATAAGTGAGTCTAGTGATCACGTATCCACACGGGAGCGAGACGTACATCGGTCGTCGTACGTGGGTTTCCTGCCTTCGACGTGACGACGGAACGGAGTTTCTGCTCGTCCCATGTATCCATGGTATCTACGCCGTCGAATTTGTTTAGTGTTCAATCCACCACACCATGCAATAACGCACCTTTGAGTTTCTCCTCCCGAGTATCCGCGTATAGATTCTTCTTCTCCACTTTCCGCTCGACATCGAGGTTGTGGCTGAACTTGCACTTGTTGCCCTTTTCACAGTGCCCGGACTTGAAGAACGCGCAGAGGACGGTCTTCGGGTCGACGCCGAAGGGCACTTTCTGCGTCTGCGCAGGCTTGAACAGTGCGGCCTCCTCCTTCCTGCGCTTTTCCTCCTCCAACTTCTGCTTCGCACGCAGGTCCCGCTCCTTCTCCTTTGCGAGGGTCTCGCGCGACTTTCCGCCCTCCGCGGCCTGCTTCTGGATCTGCGCGACAGCCTTTTGGACCTTGGCAGATTTATTTTTCTGGTACAAAGGGCCATCAGCATCGGCCGGTGTGTTCAGAGAAGCATGCCAGCAGACTGCCCACATTTTTCATGCCAAAGGTCTGAAGTCGTCTGATCAGTCAGTGTACGGTGTGCGATTACTCGTAGAGTGAAATCACCTTGTCCTCCTTGATCTTGGAGCCGCTGGGGGCATTCTGCTTTTGTTTTGGAGGCATGGTAGTGTTAGCAGGCGTATAGTCTGTTGCGTCCTAGATGCGAGCTCGATGAGCGTCTGTGCGGTGTGCGCTGGTCGGTGCAGAGATGCAGCGTTACGGTAATGCCAGTGTAAAGCACCCAAAATTAAATAACGAGTCGCGTGGACAATGGAATATTACTTAATACGATTGTGGCGCCGAAACACGACCACGGGACATTATAACAGCGCGCATATTACATAATTGTGAAACCCACTTTGTTTGGGCTGTCTCTTGCTTTCGTCTCTTGACTTTTGCTTTTCGACTTGCTTTTTTCTGACCGTCTCCGCTATGGCCCGCCCTCGACACAGCGTGCTCAGCCTGTTCGATCCGCTCAACGGGCTGCCCTCGACGCCGCGCAGGGATGTAACGACGCCGGACTCTGACAAGGAGAACAACGGCAAGAACGAGATCACCATGTCTACCTACTTTAATCGCACGTACGCCCGCAAGGAGCCTGTCGTCGTGCAGCCAAAGCGTCGCCTGGTCGATGTGGGCGATGTGACTGTCGACGAGTCTGTGCGGCACGACGATGAAGATGACTTCGACGACTATGATGAGAATGACGAGGGCAACGTGTCCTTGCTCAGCGAGCCCGATCTAGACGACGATGACTTGCAGGATGTCACAATTCACGGACCACCCGCCCTACCTCCTGCGCGTGCGGCGCCAACCTCGCCAACTCGTGCTTCTCTCAAGCCATCGTCTCGCACACCTACGAGTCCGCGCACACCACTGGCTGAGATCGTCCTCGAGATGTCGCCACCACCCGCACGCAAAAAGTTCTTCAAGCGAGATGACGCTGCAGCGACGGCTTCGGCCTCAAGTGCGGCTCAGCCGGATTCTGCGCGTGCTCCTCCGCATTCGCCACTGGCGAACGTCATCAACGGGATCAACTTTCCCCGCCGTGAGCCTGGTTCTGCGCGTCGCGTCCATGTAGAATCGGATGCCGACGATACAGATGACGATCAGGAGAATGCGCCGTGCGGGTCCTTGCAACCATCCCTACCTATAAAGTCTTCCCTCATGGCGTCAACCGCACATCTCACGCGCTCACCGACGAAAGCCATGCTTACGAACATCACCGTCTGCCCACCCTCACCACCCTCTCCTAGCGCACACGGCCTTCCATCCAAGACTGCACTAATGTCGTCCACTGCTCGCCTAGACCGCTCCCCCACCCGAGCGATGCTCACAAACGTCACCCTTCTCTCCGCGTCCACCATGGCCTCCTCTACCGCGTCTATGGATGAGAGCGTCCGACGCCGCCCCACCCCCACTACCTCTTCGATCGACCCCCGTCGCTCCTCTGCCGACTTGCAGTCCTCATTCAATTTGCAGTTGCAGAATGCTGAATCCTCGTTCGATTTGTTGAACGACAAGATCTCGTTTCTTGGTTCGGATAACTCTTTCCTGGGAGGGGAATGTTCCTTTTTGGGAGGCGCGGCGGACATGGGTGACGACGAGTTCGACCTGAAAGAGGAAGAACGGTTGATGGAAATCCAAGCAAGGGAAGCGGGCGGCATGAGCAGCGCGAAGAACTGTAAGTGTGATGGGATGCTTGTCTAAACGTCGATATCTTACTTTGAGCGTTCAGCGCCCACTTTGAAGGCGGGCTTCGCTGCTGTCGAGAACACCGGATCGCCCGAGAGCACTAGCTCTGGGTCATCCAAGGGCTCACGAGACGCCAGTATGTGATATTGTCTCAATCCGGCATTGGAGATAATCTTACTTATAATATCCATAGCTCCTCAAGCCTCGTCCCTCAGGAGGAGATTCAGTGACGCAGCTGCGCGGTCTCCTTTGGGGTCCGTTTTCAAGACCAAGGCAAAGACACCATCGCCACAATCCTCAGGTATGGTTCAGATCGCTTCCTATGGTATGCCAAAAATATTTACGAGGCGAAACACGTCGTAGAACCTATCCACGTCCCAAACACACCGACGCATACCTCGCCCACATCCGTCATCGATGTGCATACCCCATTGGCACCCTCGAATCCCAAGCCGGTGCCCGCGCTGCGCATCGTGAAGCGCGCCCTGAAGACATATGAGCACACTAAAGCGGACTCCGCGACGAGCACGAGCTCATGTGCTACCGACACCGATACAGACAGAGAGGGGAATGCACTCACTCGAGCTGAACCGCGCATGCTCACTAGGCGCCGCTCGTCGATCGCGCCGCCTGCTCCCGCCCCGGTCAAGCGACGTCCTTCCGTAGCTCCTCCAGCCCCTGCACCGCCGCAGCCGAAACACAGGCCGATGCTTGCCGGAATCCAGCGCCCGCCCAAGGGCGTTGCCCCAGCACCCTCACGACCGCCGGCCGTAGCTGCTCGTCGACCCGTGCCCCCCGCTGCGAACGCTGCCGCCACGAAACCTGCGCCTGCTATCGATGCGAAATCGCGGCTGCAACGGCCTGGATCGGCGCTCGGCGGGCAGCCGAGCAAAATCGGGGGCGCGTCGGGATTGCGGCCGCCCTCGCGATATGCGCCGACTGCGGAGACGAAGCCGAAGCCGGCTGGAGGGGTTCCGAAGACGATGGCGACGGGTGTAGGGACGGCGAGGACGATCTCTGCTGCTGCGTCGCGCATGCCCGCCCCGGGATCGCGCTTGAAGATGCCCACTGGGAGCCTGGGCTCGGCCGCTGGAGCTACTGCCGCGCGTGGATCTGGCGCAGGCGCTCGAAGGATGTGAGGCGGCCCCCACTGCGCAGCCTTGACGGAGGCTGTATCAACATACCAAGGACGCAGGGAATGTTTGTGCACCAATATGGATATTTATCATGGTTTTCTTACAACCGCATCGGAATGTTTTCATTGCATGTTTTCTTTTCAATACTTCTCGCTCTTCCGCGCATTTACAACACGCTATGACCATGTTCTTAACACAGTAGATAGTTTAACACATTTTATGCACTACATCTTGGTGATTTTCTCAGCGCAGCGCGGCTTGAACGCAGCAGCGCACCCGCGGACGCCGAACGTCTGAGTAGATAGCCCCTGTCTGACACGAGGCACGTCCGAAAAAGGGTCATGTCGTTGGTTTCTGCTCGTCTTTGTCCACGAAGATCCACAACTTGAACTCAAGTTTCAACATTCAACATTCAACCGCACCACAACATACGGCGACGACGAAAACCATCGTATTCGACTACCCGGACACTGTAACGGCCCAGTCGTACAGTTTTACCACTCTAGCACAAGGTATTTACATCGGGACCTACAAGGACAATGGCTCAGCGCTCACAGCACTGATTTCTACGTTGTTTTTCCCCCTCATTGTTCTCTGCCATCAGTTAGAAGCTGGCCAAAGTGCTTAAAGGTGTGACCTGGTGGCATTCGGATTTTGTGCCACCACATTGTCACTATAAAATGTCTTCCTCCTCTCTTTTGTCCGAGGTCAGTCTTCGCACTCCATCATGTTGTCTCAGACCTATGCTTACCATAGTGCCAAACTTCCTCACTCTCTTTGCGAACTCACCCCTCTCCTTCCACACACATCGTCGCCCCCCAAGTTCGGTGTAGGATCAGCCTCATCGGTGCCACCCAGGCGCATACGCGAAGACCTTACTGGAACGGTTCATCAAATCCCCGACCATGAATTCTATCTCCACCTCTTGAACATGGACGAGAGCACACTCACACGCCGCGAGTCGTTCTTCCACTCCCGGATGGGCGACATCGAACTTGTCGACGCCATGACCACTTTTGCGATGGCCAAGGAAGAAACGGACGCGTACGTGCCACTCGCCAAAGCGGCCAACCGAGTCCTCGCTCTGGCCAGGCTTTTCGATCCCGACACCCCACGCCTCATAGACGACTTGACGTTCTACAGGAATGACCCTGTCGTCCTGTCGGGATCACCCGTGCTCCGGAAGCCTGATGTGGCCATCGCCAGCCGTCAGCAGATCGACAAATGTCGCGCCGAGGAAGCATCTGGTCGACGACGACAACAACTGCACGCCGTTTAACACGCACTACAAAGACCTCGCTGCCTGGGGTGAACTGAAGCCTGGAAAGCTGGACGGTGCTATGGACGCGTTCAAGGCATGTGCTAGTAGTGACGATGCTCACGGAATGTCCCAGAGACCTCAGGACCAGCAGTTGGAGCCCGTTCCGTACGACGCCATCATCCCGCCCGAACGGCCCACATCTTCGACGGCTGCTACCGGAGGAACACCACCGCTGCATGTTCATTCGAGCGCCACTCCGGCTGTCACCGCCTCTAGACAGGCTACCATCTCCGCCTCGACAAAGTCCGGCCGAAAGCGCGCGCTACAGGAGGAGGCACAGGGATCGTCCGAGGTACCGCGGAGAAAGAAGGTTAGGGTACACGAACCCACATGTACCCTGACGGAGCAGAGTGGTACGTCTGATCGTCTTCGTGTGAGTATATTCTCATTGCTGACACTCCTCAACTTCTCAGCATGGAACGCGGCCGAAATGCTGACAAGCACTGAAGGTACTCGTGTTCACGCGTGGGGACTCAACTTCGACGGACCGACGATGTGGGTCTCGCGATACGATGCGTCCGGGATCATGCAGAGCTATCCCGTCCACATCTTCAAGGAGTTCCCCCGGTTCGCGGCCATCATCATGGCGATGTCGCTTTTCAATCGTGAGCAGTGGGGTGTACAAACGGCGGTGGACTATCCGGCGGGCGCACCCGTGATACCTCAAACACTGCAAGGATCCACGTTCCCCTTCAAGCTCGACGACGTTGACCATACCGCGACCCTCGGCAAGCCCGCATTCATCCGCCGCGGACTTTTTGGCCGCAATACAAATGTCCACGAAGCGACGTGCGAGAGTCTCGGCGAGGGTGCGCTTGCGATCAAGTTCTCGCAAACACTTCATTCTCGCCACGAGAGTGAGGCCGAGCTCATCCAGATAGCCAAGGACGCCGGTGTGTCGCATATCCCCGATGTCTACGCCTCTCGTTCGATGGCCCCTATGTCCCAAGGCGTCCGCGGGAAGGTCTACGTGTCGGGCGAGGCTCGCCTATCGTCAAGGAAGTTTGCCGAAGGCGCAGATGCGGAAAAACCGACGTCGACGGCTCCGAAATGGGACGATCGCAAGACTTCGGTCCTGGTCAGCAAGCTGTACCAACCGATCACGTCTTTGGAGGATGCAGACGAGCTTGAAAAAGTTTTCTTGGAGGCCGTCTGGGGTGCGTCGGGTCTGCACGTTCCTCCTCGTTATCATCTTTACTCACTGTCTCGTACCTTAGGTCACCACGAGCTCTATGAGAAGGCGAGCATCTTGCACCGCGACATCAGCGACGGAAACCTCATGTATTGGAGGGATACGGACAATGTCGTGCACGGCATTCTCAACGACTACGACAACGCCGTCCGTCTCGACGAGAACAAGAACCCCATACATCCGCCCAGCAGCCATCGCACCGGAACACTCCCCTTCATGGCACTCGACTTCCTCCAACAGCGTACCAGTCACATTACGCATTGCTACCGCCACGACCTCGAGTCGTTTACCTATGTTCTGCTATGGGTTACAGTTCGCCATCCGACTTACGTCCCGAAGACCCCCGCCGAGAAAGCAGTTCGCACCGCATCGATCCAAGCCACCGAGAACTGGAGTCGCGGCACCCTCGATTCCATGATCAGTGCAAAGCGCACTACCTCACGCAAATTCATGGATCAAGAAATCATGCTCTCGAAACCGTTCTCCCGACTGCGCATACTTGTGAAGAACGCCCTGAGATCGGTTGCCCGGGGAAATGAAGACTTAGCCGACGAGTATGCCGAGGCCCCGCAGGATAAGGAGCATGTCACCCGATGCTTACTCCAGCACCGAGAGACTCTATTTGACTTTGGGCTGAGACTTTTCCACCCCAAGCCACCCGCCAGCCACTAGTAGCATCCTTCGTCAATATAACTTCATGTTAACTTTGTAATCGATTCCAGTTTGGATGCATGCACTCACTGCCACCTGTTCTGTGCGAGTATTCAAGCTTCAGGTTACCCGGTAGGATACTCATTTGAAGTGCTGTGACACTTGTAGCTATGACAAACTCACGATACCGTTTTGTGTAATTTGTAGGCCGGTGGAACAGTAGCGGCGTGTTGACCATACCTGTTTCATGGTCATTTAAGTAGGGCGTTTGGTGGACAAAATTCCTAATGAGATACTCTATTCGCCAAGTTTTCAATCCAGGAGTAACCGTTGAGATCGTGGAGAGATGATATCATAAGTGCGGGGTCGACGGGCAGGACATGAATGCTCACGGACGATACCCGAGTGCTTTGCTCCGATGCCTTGACGCGCTAACATGGAAGGCATCCTAGTTCTTCCGACCAGCTCGACGGCTCCAACCCCTTCAATGTTACATTCCGCAGGCAAACACGTTCAGGTTCTGATTAGCTCGACGCGATAAACATACTAGCAAGCAACTCATAGAGTTTTGCGGGTGCATGAAATAGTACGGTTTCGTGTTAAAACAATCGCAGGATTGAGGCGCCTGGCCGCACGCTTCAGAGTCCCCAGCGACGCATAACATCGACCAGTCTATGAGCAAAGTTATATAGGAATCTGGTTCAAGAAGGAATATCAACGCATATACACCGCGCAATAAATACAAGGACTTACGGCTAGCTCACGACTCCAATGCTGCTGCTGCCTCCGCGTCCGCCTTCTCTATAAGCTTTCGTCTCCTCTCCGCTATTTCTGCACGCTTTTCTGCGAGAATAACGGCAGCGCGTTCGTCCCAGACAACCGCCCAGTATCCACCAAATCCGAACGTGCCCATCGCGACGAGATGGCCAATAGGGTCTGCGAGGAAGCGTGTAAGACAAGTCATCCGCTAGCAGGCAGTCTGAACGTACTAGACGTGAGGGGCCGTCGCTGTATTCCGAGCTGACCTAGTCTCGCAGCGAGACCGAATATCGAAAAGCCGAGTATGTTGGCTAGCAAAGACATGTTTCAAGAATATTATGAGGAGACTGTGCTCAAGTCAAGGCGACTGACTGCACGGGAGTCGACGCCTCCAGGAGAAATTTGTCCAGTTCTGCGCAAAAGTTCAATTGGGATGTTTGGCCCCTTTCTCACTAGGTCTCACTGAAGTTGTCTTTAGTCGTTGTAATTGTCGATAATCCTGATATTTGCTTACTCGAGAAAACGCGATATGGCGACCGCTAGTGGATCCCAGTCTGTGCTCGATATCGAGCAGAAGATTGCTATCGCAAAGCAGAAGAAAGATACAGCAGATCAGTCGTTCAAGGCCAATAATTCGAAAGATGGTGTGTGCCCGATGTTCTACTCGCGCCATTGCATTGATCTCATTCAAACTCTTATATAGCATTGAGAGCGTATCATGAGGTCTGCGTACCCTTCTAGTGTCCAGACGGACTAACTAATTGACGCGACGCATTCCGTAAGGCGTTGATGTACCTAATTGGCATTGACAAGTGAGTGAGCCTTTCAGAAAAAAGCGTCCCGATATACCTTATGACTATCCTCTAGAAATGCGATGAAGAGCATGGGAATGTCACAACCTGTTGACGAATCCGCGAAGAACAAAGAGGAAAAGACAGAGGTGCGTGGACTCGAACATAAATGTGGCGTTGATTCATGACTTGGCGCCATAGGTCGACGAGATCGTGGAGAAAATATATGCCAATATGTCTGCGTGCCATCTCAAGAACGGAAATTACCAACGTGCACTAGAAACGGCAAATAAGGTCAGACCCTGCGCTCTCGACAACTCCATAAATGACCTGACATCATTTCGCGCAGGCTCTGGCCAAAAATGAGGCAAACTATAAAGCGATGTTCCGCAAGGGAAAGGCGCTTGGTGAGCTAGGATATTTTGAGAAAGCTCAAAAGGTCTTGGATGAGCTCGTATCCAAAAACCCGGACGGTACGTTGTATACTCTTCCGCTTCCTCAGTTTCATTTTATCCCTATCATGCAGATGCTGTTATTGTGACTGCCGAGTTGAATCGGCTTCGGGCCATCGACCGAGAGCGCGAAAAGGCGCAAAACAAGAAACTCAAAGGTAACGAAGCTCATGATTTGGCATTCAGACATTCGTCGGTGATAACATCTTGCTTTTTAGGCTTCTTAACCAAGGAAAAAAAGCCAGCGCCGACTGCGGCCTCTGAGCCAGTCCCCACCCCATGAATCCCCTCGCTCTGCTTTCTCTTTGGGTCTTCACTGCTTTATCAAAATATCTCTGGGATTGCGCCATCTTCAAATGTTCAACTTAAACTGTATTCATTAGCACCAATGCATAGGATTATCAAACAAAGCTCGACGGCAAGGTGTAGGACATTCACGTATATGTATGTAGGCACAACGAATCCATTCAATGTAATGGTATTCCAACGCTGTTGTTGACCGGGTCTCTGCGAGATAATCGATGTTGCCCGTGAAAGCAGTTCGCCAGTGCGCTGAGCGTTCAAGATGGAAAAGGCGGCACAAGCAACCAGTACATAGCACTAACATCAACTCATACGAACGGTTTATTTGTGTGCTGCTGCTTGTATAGCAGACAAAGCCACCGCCGAGCGTGGTTTGATAGACGCTGGGAAGGGCAGCGGTGACCTGCTAGGGCTTGAGTACTACAGGAGCCCAGCAAACAAAGACAAGGACTCACGCGACGATTCCCGGCTTACACTCGCTAGAAGGCTCTATAGGCGACCCTTCGGTGTCGACGGCCTTTTCGATGTTGAATGTCGCAAGGATAGACGCGATAGAAATCCACACGGAAGACCATCCCAAGTAGCGACCAGGGCATATACGTCGCCCAAAACCAAAGCTCGCTAGCGAGGGGTCTGGGACAGTGGGATCGAGGTGACCATCCGAATCCAGGAATCTTTCCGGGATGAATGAGGAGGGATTGGGGTATACAGACTCGTTGTGAAGCATGGCCCTCAGATAGTACGATGTTATAAGTTTTCTATCACGAATTCACTTAGAGCAGGGACTCACCATATATTCGGGATCACCAAGGAATTTGCTGGGATCCGATATCCATTGTATGCATCTTCAGCTGTCACCATGTGCGGAAAAGCTATAAACAAGGTCAGGCGCACGGTGAAATTCAAACGTAGTAGTATATCCTACGGATTGGTGTGACGGGCTGCCACCTGAATACTTCCTTTACCACAGCGCTGACATATGGCAAGGAGCTTTCGTGGTCGAAATCAGGAAGGCTCCCGCGGCCAACGACCTCGTCGAGCTCCTTTTGTGCTTTTTCTTGTACATCGGGGTTGCGAATCATGGCGAGTACAAACATCTTGACGACGGAAGCAGTCTAGGCAGTCCATAAGGTGTAAGTGCATGCATGCAGAGCGCGAGCAAATAAAATAAACATACGGTGTCAACAGCAGCTTCACAGGATTGGAACATGAGAGCCGACTTTTGAGACGTCAAAAGTGCGAGTACAAGGTTGCTCACCATTATACATCGATGCAGCCGTCCCTTTGACAACGAACTCGTCGAAGTCCTTGACGTTCTTGTCCAGAGCTTCGAGACACTGCGAAATAAATGATACCCTTGATGTACCATTGAGCTGTCGAGCTTGCGCATCAGTCTTGTCGAATCGTTGTAACGAGGAAGTTTCACAGACATAATCCTGTTTCGCAGCTTCGTACGGTAGATTGAAGATAGCATCTGCATGGTTCCGCCATTCCTTCGCCTTGGTTTTGAATCCAGCGCCAGGCATCCATTCCGGCAGGTATCTCACTATTTGCAGATTGCTTTTAGTTGAGTCAGGCTGAGTGAATGGTCGTTTCACGCACAAAATGGCAGGAAGTCAACGTAAAAAGCGCCTGGCCGACCGGCAGCGAAGAGCGAAGCGTCCGCGCGTTCCGCAGCAGCGATGTATGGATCGTCGTGGGACTTGACATCAATACCGTACGTGATACCCATGATGGTCTTGCCGGACATACTAGTTTGCTCCGAGATTAGCAGAGATACGAAACAAACCAGCAACTCCGAAAGAACTGACTGTACAAGATGGTCGAAAAATTCGTCGGGTGAATCGGCGAGGCCTTGGAGCATATCGCGAGTGGCTTTGAGCTGGAGCGGTCTGAATCGCATCACGGCTCGTGGATTGAATTCGCGGTGAAAGAGGCGACGGTAGGCGCGGAATATCTTTCCATAGGGCAACAGCGCCAGGTGCCAATGCCATCCCATGCTGCAGGCATATCCCGATCATAAATTAGTGGATCCCCACCACATAGACCAACAAGCTTGCGCACAGATCACCGACCATAATCGAAGATGGTCTATCCAGGCCAGGTCAGTCGAAGTTCAATTCAGGGACGGTTGGTAGCCTTTATAAACGTACCTACTAGAATAAATCAACGATCGCCGCTCCAGGAGGTCGGTTGCAATTTCTATGGAGTTTATGACGATTACTGATTTTCCAAAGACCGTAGCGTGGAGTATGTCTGAGCCTGTAACCACAAATTTAGTGTGGTTCTATCAACCTTGGTAACATCATACACACCGCAATCGCGTCCCCACTGTGCATATGCTGGGCCGAATGAATGCATGGGTATATGCAAAAGGTTCCCAAGGATAGGGAGTGGTTTGGGGCCCGGTGGTAAAGGTAGCGTGGAGCATGGCGACTGACGACGACGTCTGAACCATAAGAAGATAATCAGAGTTATAGATGAAAAGCTCGCAAGGAGATTACAGTGCAACATCATCGGGCAGAGGAAAGCTTGAAAGCACGTACCCCGCTTGAACGTCGAACACTATATATATCTCGCAGTGCTATCGATGATGTGGCATAGGGGCGCATTTCGAGTGCTTATCCTGGTTGTAGGCCGGCGACGGTTCTCGAAGAGAGCGAAGTTGAACAAGGCGAATAACTCTCACCGGTAAGTTAACAAACCTTGTTCATCAAAAACGGACACGAGGGCTAAGTACTTCCTTCACAGATATCAATTTGAAGCACGCACGAATAATTTTAGCAAGTCCCGTCCTCAAAGGATCAAGAGCGAGCAAGTGCTAGTATGGTCATGTCATCGTATCGAAAGCGTGTCCAAAGAGGCCTTCTGTATCATGACACACGGCCCTGGATAGCAAGCAGGACTATCAGCACTACAAGTCTCCAGATAATGTGTACAAGTGATAACATACGAAAGAGAAGCACGAGCACAGTCTTTGCATCGGGCTTTGGGTTGCGTATAGTACAGACTGCGTCCCGACTGACAGGGTCTGGCAAATCCAGGGAGACACTTTTGACGTCAAGGGAGAATCGGACTTCGACGGAAACCAAGAACAAGGGTACATGCGGTCAAATAACAGGTCAAACGATCACATGCAGTCGAAGAGTTGCTTGCCTCAGCTGCAGGCGCTCAGGGACTACCAGCCGCGCCGATAAACGGCAACACGTCTGGTTGGCACAACACATCGGCGGCAGGCAATGTACCGTCTGCAAAATACGCTTGCACTGCAGCGAATGTGCACGCCGATGGGGTTAGCGTCGCAACGTGTCCCGTCGCATTTTGGACGAGGAGTCTGGAACCAGGGAGGCGTTCGTGAACTCTGCGAGCTTGCGCCAACGGGCACTGGGGATCGAGGATGTTGGACAGGAGAAGGATCGGAGAGGACGTATTGCCCGTGAATGGACCGGTGAACCGATTTTTTGCCTGGAACGGCCACTTCATGCATTGGAGATGACGTTGGGCCCATACCGGAGCAGCGATGGGCGACACTTCCAAGAGGTCGCTGAGGTAGGCGTTGAAGGTAGCAGATACATCGGGGATCGGATAGTCCAAGCAACGAATCGCCTGTTCCGCACTGTTCTCCCGGAACCAAGGTACAGGTTCGTTGGTGGAGTTGCAAAGAGGCACGCTCGCAGCAATAATATTTGATGAGGCGAGCGCAGACTGGTTATTTCTCTCCACTGCGGTAAGGATGTCTGCAAGTTGGGGCCATCCGGTTATGGGAGTAGATGCGGCGGTGATCAGTTGTTGCTGGAGGAGTGCTTTCGTAATCACCGCGGGACCCTGCGCGGCAAAGGGACCAGCGAGGGGTGTATTGGAGTCCATGATACTCCAGACACGGGCCTTGATTCGGGACGCGTCACTCTCATATAGAGGGCATTCATGGGGGCCGGCTTGGTGACAGTAAGAGTAGAGTCTATCGATGGCCGACTCTGTATCGCTGAGCACCGAGTACCATGAGTCGTATTCGGCGTCGCAAACTGCATCCATCACGAATAGTCCGACTTTATCTGGGTACATGGCCGCGAAATATTGCCCAAGGACGGTTCCGTAGCTCTGTCGATGGTGTCATCAGTTAAGGTCAGGAGACACCAAAACATGATAGGACTTACAATGCCAAGATAATTGAGCTTGTCCTGTCCTAATAGTTCGTTTATGCGCAGCATATCAGTCGCAACGCTGGCGGTGTCCATATATCTGCCACCGCCCCATTCTTCAACGGTCCCGTGCACATCCTCCCTCCCGTCCCCGCCAAGCTTGCGGCGACAAAGTTCAGCGACCACGTCCTGCTGCGCATTCGAGTAAGGAATAGAGGTGTCGGATATGTTTAGAAGGATAGGTGTCCATTGAGTGAAAGTTTGCATCTGTGGTTCGGTCTCAAAGCATTGCGCGAGAGGCAACGTAGCTCCAGCACCTCGTACATCGAAACCAACGATATCGTACCCGTGACCGACGAGGTTGGCGATGATAGGCCCGATATTAGCCACCAACATTGTTCCTGATATGCCTGGTCCGCCTGGGTTATAGAGCACTATTCCTGTGCATGTAGAACCATGAGATGGATCCTTATCAACTTGGGTCTCGAAAGTGCATACCCTTGTAAGTCACATTGCTACTAGCTGGTTGCATCCGTAGTGCGATCGTTGCTTTGGGACTCACCGACTCCCGAGAATAATCGAGAGGCAAGAAAACGCGGGCACATTTCTGCTCGGAGCCGCATGACGTCCATGTTATGGTTTCAGACGCGTTGAGCTATGCCGGGAAACATTCAAACGTTATGCACCTATAGGGTTAAGAAAGAACATACCTTATACCAGTCGATATCGACATCTTGCCTCGTAAAGATAGGATCGTAAAGGCCCTGATTCTGTGCATGTACCAATACATCCAGTTGGTAGACAATTGTGAGGGAAATCAAGACGATGCTGCACCATGCATTTGGCATTGCGGATGGGAGAGGGAAAGTCGAAGGCCGATTGAGAGGCATGGCGCGCGCGATGCTTTACATACATTTCTACCATTCTGCATATGGCTGAGAACGGACTGCATTGAGGAAAGGAAAATAACAGTAAGCTTAGCCTTGAACGGAACCGAAAGAGTCGCACACCTTGCGGGCCCCGCGACGAACAAGTAATCGAGGGGTGTTCCATGTAAGCAAGTCCGTGCCAAGAGCAAGGAGATAATTCGACAGAAAGATAGATAACGTCCGGAAGTCGAACAAAAAATGAAGGTCCAGGAAAGCCACATGCTGAGCTGAATATTTGCGAACACCGCTCTGAAACTTTTCAGTCTCCACCAACCGCGCCAACGAACGGCAGCACGTTAGGCTGACACACCGCCCCTGCTGCAGGCAACGTGCCATTTGCAAAATACGCCTGCACCGCAGCAACCGTGCACGCCGACGGCGTCAGCGTCGCAACATGGCCCGTAGCATTCTGAACAAGCAGCCCCGATCCCGGGAAGCGCGCGTGCACCCTGCGCGCATGCGCGAACGGGCACACGGGATCGAGTACGTTCGACAACACGAAAATCGGGGAGGACGTGTTGCCCGCGAACGGTCCGGCAAAGCGCTTCTTCGCCTCGATCTTCCACTTCATGCATGCGAGGTAGCTTCCTACCCACCCCGGCGCCGCGATGGGCGACTCCCTCGTCATCTCGCGGAGATACGCGTCGAAGGCGGCAGGGTCGTCTGCGAGTGGATAGTCTGAGCACGCAATCGCGTACTCGGCGCTGTTTGTACGCAACCAGGGCGCGGGCTCGTTGGTGGAATTGCAAGCAGGAGCGGCTGCGGCGACAAAATCTGACGCGGCAAGTACAGACTGGTTGTTCGTCTCCACTGCGACGAGAATGTTCGCAAACTCGGGCCATTCACTGATGGGGAAGTATACAGCGTTGAGTATCTGCTGCTGGAGGAGAGCTTCAGTGACGACTGCGGGGCCCTGCGCGGCGAAGGGTACGGCGAGAGGTGTTTTAGTCTTCATTATGTTCCACACGCGGGCTTTGATCTTTGCGATGCTACTTTCATATAGCGGGCATTTCGCCGGTCCAGCGAGGTGGCAGTAGGAGTAGAGACCGTCTATGACGCCCTCGGTTTCGACGAGGGCTGAGTTCCACGGATAGTATTCCGCGTCGCAGACGGCATCGATCACGAACCGCCCGACCTTGTCAGGATACAGGGATGCAAAGTACTGGCCAAGGATTGTCCCGTAACTCTGTTCGTCCATCAAGTCAGTTGAAGGAGAACTATGATATCGGTTGAAGGTGAAAACTCACGACGCCGAAGTAGTGGAGTTTGTCCTGGCCCAGCTTTTCTATTATACGCAGCATGTCGGTCGCGACGCTAGCCGTGTCCATGAACCTGCCGCCACCCCACTCCTCCACAGTCCCGTTCGCGTCTTCACTCCCGTTTCCGCCAAGTTTGCGTTGGCAGAGCTGAGCGACGGCATCGTTTTGCGCCTTGGAGTAAGGAATGGAGTCGTCCGAGGCGTTCACAAGAACGGGTGTCCGCTGGGCGAACGTCTGGAGCTCGGATTCGGTCTCGAAGCACTGTGCTAGCGGGAGCGTCGCCCCCGTGCCCCGTGGGTCGAACCCGATGACGTCGTACCCCGCGCCGACGAGTTCCGTGAGGTTGGTTCCAATCTCCGCAACCATCTGTGTCCCCGACCCGCCAGGCCCACCGGGGTTTACAAGCACAGCACCTGTTCACGCGAAATTGTAAGACGCCGTATAATGGACACCGGATTCTATCGAGGGTGAAAACAAGTACCTTTGTAGGTCGCGTTGCCGGCAGCTGGCTGCATTTGCAGAGCAATTGTCGCCTTCGGGCTGTCCGCCTCCCGGGAATAATCGAGAGGCAAGAGGACGCGCGCGCATTGCTGCCCGGAGCCACAGGGTGTCCATGTTATGTCCTCAGATGCGTCGAGCTACACCAACACAAAGTATGATGAGTTAGTGCTAAGCATCAGCGTCAGAAGCATATGCGACGCGTACTTTATACCAATCGAAAGCCGCGTCATCTCTCGCACGGAGGCGCGTGGTGACTTTGCGCGACTTCAGATCGCGCGCGTCAATTTGTTGGATGGCTAAGAGGCCAGCCAAGAGGACTTTGCTGAAGACCCGACGCATTCCGACGTGGAGGGGGGATCTGTGAGGCATTTACAGAGCTATCTGTGGTGCTTTATATAACCAAACCAACCATGCTGCGAATGGAAAATAGTAAACCAAAGTAATCACGAAGAGCTGCGCACGCACATTGCAGGAGCAAGATCACTAATTCAAGAGGCTAATTAATGCCAAAAAACGCACTAAATGACAGCCCCCATACAATTGATCACCATGAACGTCCGTCGAGTGCGGGCTCATCTGCTGAAAGGTGAGAAGTTGGGTTGATCCAATGCACCGCTTGACTGCGGCGTGCGCAGTCGGTCCTATGATTTCCGTCCACGGTGAAGACAGACGGCCATTGCCCTCCGGTCATGATGTTGAGAGTCAGATACGCGACGGACATTGCGCCGCAGCTCGTCGTGGGTTCATAGCCCCAGCATAGCTCAAAGCCCGAGTTGTTTAATCACTTTAAAAACGCGGTTCGCAAGCATCAGAAAAGTCAACGAAATGTAGATCACGGAGGAGTATATACCGATGTATTGGAGAAACGGTTGCAAGCGCTGGGTAATTCGCATCGCTCTTATAGCAAACTGTCTTCCCTACTTTCAGTCCAAACAGGCGTTCCTACGAACAAACGAGATCGCGCGGCGAGGACACGCGTACGCGCTGCAAATGTCGTGGTGCGAAGCGGAAAGACATGGAAGTGGCGGTGCACGTTCTCAAGCTTTGGTCTCGCCGTCTCGTACATACCTCATTTCTACACGACACTAGTACTCCTGCTTCTGTCTCCCTGACCTAGCCTAACCTGTGCAAAGCCACCACCCCATGTCGTCGTCCCTCCTAAAGGTCCTAGAAACCGCAAAAGACCAAGCGAAAGATGCGCTCTGGGCGCTCTCCTCGTGCCTCTGCCACCAGTCGGCGAAGGTCAAGATTAACGGGCGGACGTGTGCGTTTGCCCTTCCTTCCTTCCTGCAGCTAGACTGTAATCCATCTGTCTATGAGAAAGGCAAGCTTGTCGATAGACAGACTGTTCGATCTGGGTTTAAATTAGATGGTTGTGCATCGGGATTCTCCGAAAATCCGCTTTGGGACGGATAGTCAGTAATTTCGCCGCATGCGGACGCCTGAACTCTCGAGGCCACCGCCATGTTCCTACCGTCTACCTCCTCGTCTCCCATGCCTTGATTTTTCGACTTCCAGCTCCATGTTCGACAACAAATCATCCGCTGACTATGAACCAATAGCCTCCGGCTCTGTTCT
>KN832568.1:501966-512466 GCA_000827205.1 Plicaturopsis crispa FD-325 SS-3 | reverse complement strand
CTGAAAAACAAAATTGAACGGGGCGAATATTTTTCTATCTAAGGCCTTGGATGTCACGAGCAGAGTATAGTCTCGATTCGCTGAGTGCTGACCTCTGAATACAGACCTGTCAGCGCGGGCTGCGCGACACTGGCACTGCAGACTGAGCGCTGCCACTCTCCGAACGAAATTCTAAGTCCCCTTCAGGGGTTTGTTAGCCATTTATATGTCTCGGCATGTCGGCTTGATGGGCCTTTGATTTTCGCGCGGAGGGCCATTGGTTTCCGCTGATCTTGCTGCCTGTAGGAAACTCACTGGAAAACTCCGTTGGAATCCGCTGATCTCACTCTCCAATGTTTTTTCAATGAATTCCGGTCTGGGGGTGTATCTTCCCTACTTTCAGTCCAAACAGGCGTTCCTACGAACAAACGAGATCGCGCGGCGAGGACACGCGTACGTATGGCGTTCCAAACGCCGGAAAATTATTTCGCACAACGTTTTCTTGTCGCGCGTCACACATACAGTGTCTTTTGTCGCAACAATCTGTCTCTTTGCGTCAACTCACACTTTCGCCTACCTTTGCATCATGAATAGCACAGCACTTACATGTTCTGTTGCTCATGCACACGCATACAGTCTGCATACAGTACTGTTTGAGGTAGCTCTGTCCAGAGATAGGGGCTACGGGCGACAAAACGAGTCACCGCACATGCGCGCCTTGCCGACGTCGCCTCCAGCGTTAACCCCCACCTCGCATGCCCCAGCGACCAGTCGCTTTCAACTAGACGCTGACGTCGACTCGGAGACAACCCATCTAGATGCTCGTCAACCTATGACACGGCCTGATCTCTCAACTGGCGCTCTCTCTACACGCCGCAAACGTTGTCGCGCCAGATGCGCCTCCAGCATGTAACTGCATAGATCGTCAATAATCTCCGTCACCGCTCCCAAGATTTCCTTGGATGAATGATTATCAGAACGAAATGGTGTTTCGTGGGCTCAACGACGACGCCGCGTGGCAGGGTCCAGGATAAACATGTATAAAAGTAAGCCTTGCATTTGCTCTGCACATCCCATTGCAACGCACGAGTAGCAAGTGGTACCCTGCGGATCCCGTGGGGATACCCTGCATGCCGGTCGTTGAGTTTTATGCATCCATGTTCATCGTGGCGGTAACGACTACGCGGACTCTCGCCAGGGACTGCGGGTAAGACCCGTTACAAAGTGTCGGTGGTTTATTCTGTCTTGTCCTTTGCCCATGTTCAAACAGTACTAACTCAAAGGGAATTTTCAGTATATCTTGCCAACACTTATGCCCCGTCCCTCGGAGTCGGCAATCCGACCGTCTGACGACAGCCCAGACGTACTGGTGGCATAAGTGCCCAAAGATCGGGCCATTCGCCAATGTGTTGGCAGTAGGACAGGTGCCTTCATCTAATCGTTGTCACATCTACCCTCATATCACTCTTATTATTCCGTATGGTGCAGAAATGGAAAAGTGCCCGCAAGATAGTGCCCGCATCGTATATCAGGTACAGTTTCTTGCGAGTACTCGCCTTGTGTCATATGTTCACCGAGTCTTCAGCAGGGGCAATCTGTGGCTCCCTTAGGCTCCACCTGTGGAAAAATATAATGAGCGGAGCCCTCGAGAGGATCTCAAAGCTAGCGAGATGTAAAAGCGGAACGTAGCAGTGCGCACCGATTCTTGCAATGACCGCCTGGGACTATCTCAATAAAACATTTTTGCATCTCGCTTTGGACCCATCAGTAGTACAGCCGCATGCATGTTGCGTATCAAAGCTGCAAGCGGTTTTATTGAGTGCGTCGATGCCCACGGTGGCTAGCTTCCGACTGCTACTACTTCGTGAAGCACTTGCTGCCTTTTCCACTGATGTCTCTCACCATTGTAATGCAGAATTATACCAGGGAGTGAGATATAGAGGAGAGGTATGTGTGTCATTTTTGGATAACACAGCGACATAAAAGAAAATCATCCAGGCAATTTTTCGAAGCTCAAGCCTCCCCACTGCTGCCACCCTCTCCGGCGAGGTGCCTATACCCCTTTGCCCCGCCTCAGAGTTCGGCTGGAGTGATGACCCTCTGTACGACGGTGCGGACTGCAGGTTTTGTGATTGGTTCAAGGTGTGGCCTGCTTCACGTTTAACTACAGCATAGCTAGGAGGATGAAGCGGGAACTTACATGATGCCCTCGTCCATGTGGTCCAATACCAGTGGTGCGTATGACTGGTTTACTTCTGAGCCATCCGAGTCGTGACTTGTACTGACGGGCGTGATTTCTGTGCAGATTGGGCCGTTGTCTGTCAGCCTTGGCCGTTGTCCTTGTCGAGAGCAGCACGTACTCTCCGTGCTTTCTAGCTTTTTCCACTCGCGTTCGGTGTTGCTATTCCGAATGCCTGGCATGATGGACGTAGTCGGAGTGGGACTTGAAGTTGCAATAGACGAGGTTATGGAAGTGAAGAAAGAGGAGGAAAATGGGGTGATGCTAGCAATTGTACGTTTCGTAACAGATAACCTCACAACGTGAACACGCTAGAGAATAGTACTAATCCTCCATGTCCTCATACACAATCATCTCCCTTGCAAATTCCTCAGCTGCATTAGCTGCGAACGCTTCTCCGACATGGAAAGCTTTACCTGCATGCCGCGCAAGTTAGCTAGGAACCTCTTTCGGGCCATAGAGACGGGTTTACCTCCACGTACGACATTCATTCCTGCCTGCACACATGCGTAGGGCATGTTGCCGAATTCGGAACCTGTCAACCTTTCCACAGCACCCTCCCACGTCTTCGGTGCCCGCCCATCCAGAAGGCAGCGGCCCATGATGTTCCACCAGACCGCACGCCAATCTTCGTCGCATTGCATGTTGCTGGTGCAGTCGGGTGCATGGGTAAACGATGGCGGCTCGCATGCAACAATGCGAAGGTGGCGCTCTAAGGACTCCCGTGCATAGCACATCCTGGCAACGAAAGGCATGCCGAGGCGCAGAAAGTGATCTTCAGAGAGTTGCTGGTATGAAGTGTTGCTGATGTCGATCAAGCTAGCGAATCCAAATTCGAGCCAGGCACGGATTGAAAATTCACGCGCATAGTCCACCATGTCGACGGCGCCGATGTAGTAGCGCTTCTTCCAGATCATGGCCTTGGCTGCATCCTGAGCAATTTTGCATTGTAGAAGCAGCCCGATGCGGAGCAGACCAAGGTACCTCGAAATTGGTGTCCGATCATCCATCTTCATGCTATATAATGGGAGTTGAGCACTGCCAGTAAGCAAAATAATCATTCAAACGCACCAGCCAGGATACAAGAGCGTTAGCAACATCTCAAAATTGAGCTCCGTAAAAGGCTCGCTATCTGGGATGCATATTGGTGCTTCATCCGTTTGCCCCTCAGAGGTGCCACCGCTACTGGTGGGAACGGTACCGAACATTCCGACGAACGTTGCAGAGACACTGCAGAGTACTCCTGCATGGAGTTTATAGCATGTGGAGCCAACCTGGCAGTGTAAGGCCGACGAGTGAGTCACTTGTCAATGTGAAAAATGCCCTGAAAACGAACCCTGAAAACATGTGTACCATCGGGGATGTAAAACGACGGGTGACGGTGGACTCGAGGACTCGTAGGCGCAATGCTAGCGATTTCGTCGACTTGTTGAGCGGGAGTATCAGCTGTATCAGCCATGGTGAAGTTCTAGGGAAAAGACAGAGAGGAGAAAAGTTAGCGCTAGAGCGGAAAGCACTCCCACTGGAATCATACTGAGGTTGGCGTGCGTCGAGTCCCGGCGGTAAGTAGGTTAATCTGCATCAGGACTGAGTCAACACTTGCACGAAAGTTTTCAAGTCCATACTCATACGTTCGATATGGCAGCTCCTAGCCAGCTGCCCTCTGCATTTCCTGGCCTTCCCGAAAGTGCTGGAGAACCATGGTCGGTAAATCTGCTAGCCGCTCACAACATTCTGACGGATATATATGAGCATGCGGTCCGTCTCCTGAGCCAAGAAAATATTGACCCCCTGAGGGCGGTATTTCACGCCGATGCCATCTCAAAGGATGCCCTTCCAATTCTTCAGGCGGCAGCAGATGAAGGGGATCTTCCTGAGGACTGGCTCAAGGAGATCGCTGTACTCCTTGGAGCGGTTGTTTTCGAGTTAGGTCTAGCAGAGAAAAGTGCATCTGATCGGTGAGTACTACTGCCCCTACGACTCAGTTCCAAAACACGCTCACATATGTTGCAATATTATCTTATGTAGGGAAACACCCAACATCCAAATGCCTGCGCTTGTGACGATACACCGCACCGGAAAGCCCGGTCGACCTCGAAAGGTCTTCAACCTTGATTTCCTCCGCGAAGCGACCAGCACCACACGCCAAATCAAATTGACAGAGCTCGCAGGTCTCCTCAAATGCAACCGTGACACCCTGCGCCTTTTCATGAAGCGCAACGGTATCGAGCGCAAGTACACAGCCATGAGCAATGCTGACCTTGATGTGCTGGTCAAGGCATTCAAGACGCGTAAGCCGGAGTCCGGGATGCGATATATGATAGGTTCTCTGCGGCGCCAAGGTCATCGAGTGCAGCGCCGTAGGGTCATGCACGCCTTGCGGAGGATTGATGGCTTGGGTGCAGTCCTGAGGCGGAAGACAATCACAAGACGGAAATATAGCGTCAAACGCCCAAATTCGTTGTGGCATGTCGACGGTCACCACAAGCTCATAAAGTGGGGTATAGTCATCCATGGTATAGTCGACGGATACTCTAGAATGGTAAGCCGAGTTCAGAGCTCTTATTTTTAAAAGTCGCAACTCACCGCAAAATGATAGGTCGTAGGTCTCCGTGCAAGCAGTAATAATCGGGCAAGCACGGTGCTAGATGTTTTTCTGAAAGCTGCTGCTGAATTCGGTGTACCATCGCGCCTACGTGGCGACCGAGGTGGAGAAAACATAGACCTTGCCACGTATATGGTGATGCGGCAAGGCCCTAATCGCGCAAGTTTCATGTGGGGCTCGTAAGTTCATTCCAATGATGAAGCAGGTTAGAGAGTTGTATGTATTAACCGAAATGTCACGCAATTTAGATCTACAAGGAACACGCGTATCGAGCGGATGTGGGTCGAAGTTGGCAGTCAATTTGCACGTCGCTGGCGGGCATTTTTTACACGCCTCGAGGATCTCCACCGCCTCGATGCTGAGGACCCCGCCCACTTATGGCTTCTACATATCCTGTTTCTGGATGCTATCAATATCGACTGCCAGGACTTTCAGTTGGAGTGGAACGCTCACCCAATATCTGGACCGAGTACTGGCGACAAGAGTCCCAAGGTGAGATTCCAGGTCATTTACCGAGTCGCAGTCTGAGGTGTTAACATACAGTAGGATCTACGCTTACTCGGACAGATGAAATTTGGCGTCTACCGAGACGACTGCGAAGGACTGCACCCCGACACGATCAACAAGTATTACGGCGTTCACGGGAAGGAAACGAGACGTACACAAGGGCAAACTGGTGCGGGGCATCCCACTGATGAGGAAGCAGAAAGCGACGACGATTCCACCAGCGAGCCTGGCAGCGCAGTTCGGGGTAATGATCTAGCCCAGCGCGTTGCTGATGATTTGGAGTCAGATATTCGCCACGACGCTATCCCGGTCCCAGATCATCGTAATCCGTTCAATGGCAATGCTGATCTCGAGGGCGAATACTTCGACAAACTGCAAGAGATCATTGTTCGGGGCGACATGCCTACGGGGTTTGGGATTCTCGAGGATGAGTGGGTCGATGGCATGTATCCAACCGTAGAAGTCATACCTGCGGGACGGAAAGGGTCCAAAGAGATACGGGTCTCTTTGGCGGCACAGGAATGGAAAGCGCGTGCAGGCCTTTGGTGCCAAGCATTGGCTGTACTATCGCATTTTCGATAGCATATAATACAGGTGCTCGCGAGGTGCTCATGTTTGCGTACGAATCCTGGGTTTCGCAAGATCAGTCGGGGTTGGCTTTAGCTTAAGTCGAGACGTATAAAATGCTAAAGACTCGCCTTCAAAATTTTCTGTCTTCTTCGTCGTATATCGAGCTGCCTGTGCAGTCCACACCCTCTCACTCAGTGCAGTATCCCTTGTCTGAGCCTTTTACCGCCGATGGGGGACAATGCTGGCCTGGATGCTCCTTGGCCCTACTGTCGAGGAGCAAGTGGTCCAGGCGTGGCCCCATGTGACTGCGAGCGGTACATGCCTCCCGCGAGCAATACTCCTGCAACGCCAGCAGAGTGTCAGGAGTGTCGGCATGGCCCTAGCAAGCATCCTGGACCAATAATCGGTGCTTACAATATCGCTCCTGCCGTCGCTCCAAGCTCGGACACAAAGGCCAGGTCAGATGCAGTCGCAAACGCCTTCCAGCGAGCCAAACTCGGAGGGGCGCCTCGTTCAACGTTTGAGGCTGCACGCAGTGAGACTGTCGGGGGTTTCAGGAAGTCGTCCGCATCATCCTCGGGGTCCGGAGGTGGCAAAAGGGATGGGAAGAGATCTAAGGCATGTCCCATGAGTTTCGCTATCCACCCTTGGGTCAATGTACTGACATTTGAGCTAGCATTCGAAGGGCAAAGCGAAGGATACCGTAAAGCCAATACCGTTCGATGCTCTTGTTGTGATGACTTGTGGGCTCAACGTAAGTAAACATTTTTGAACTGTCCAGCGGATATGCACTCACCGTTGAGATGTAGAAACACGGTCAACTGGAGCGTGTCCGGGCTCCCACAAGTGTTGATGTTGGGAGGCTCGAGTTCAGACAGTGCGCGACTCTGAGCACGAAAGACAGGCAACTTGAGTTTGATCCGAGCGCTTCATCAGCCACAATCGCATCGCTCTTTCATTCCCTTCTTCCGAAACCACTGGAACACGCCCAGCAAGCTGCAGAGCAGTCGGCTTCACCTCTGTCACCATGGGTTTTAGCATCCAAGGAGGGAGTTTATGTCCTTGCTACGGAGTTCACTGAGCCGAATGGAGGTCACCTCGAGCGGTACATGGGAAGGAACAAGACTATCTATATTGGTGAGCTAGATTTTTAGTGCCCTGTAATCCACGGTTAGCTCATCCGTTGAGTTCTCGCGGCGCAGCTCTCCGAAATGCAGTGTCAAAGCGGACGCTAGAGTCGTGGCACCTTATAGAGAACTCGGTGCTCCCAGGATCGTGCACGGCTACCAGTGGAAGTGACACGGACGGAGAGAACTATCAGTCGGACACCACAGAGGCCCCTCTGCAGGCTACAAATAGTGAGTGGATACTCTATCCTGATAGTGTTTCATGTGGCTTACACCTGTACCCATACTAGTGCTCGCACCAGCTCGTTTGAAGCGCCGAAGGGAAGACTCTCCGTCTGAAGATGTTCGCAATGTCAGGCAGAGGTCCACAGCCACTGGTGAGGTCGCTTTGATTTCTCTGAATCTCACGTTTGACTTACTAAATCCATCTCTCGGCACTTGCAAGGCGACTCGGATGTTGAGATCATTGACGAGCGTGGTGCGCCTGGCATGTACACGTCACGGCGCCGTGCACCTCATGCCTCTGGCAGTCGACGCATGATTTCTGGACCGCCCATCTTCATCGAGCCTGGTCCCAACGACGGCATGCAGTTTTGGTCGATGGATTCCTACAAGAAGCGCTTTAATCCATGGACACCGGAGTATAGCATTCCGGATCCAAAGGCACGCCGTCTCTGAACTGCCATCGTCGCTCTACCACGGTAGCTAGTACTCATTGCCTCATTATATTCCTTTTAATGAATGCTTTCATCTACATATTGCATCCCATCTTTCCACATTGCCCGCGCGATCCATCCTCCATCTACTTTTGTAGCTACACTTCGTTGATCATACCTACGAACACTCTTTAATATGCCAGACCGCTCCGTTTGCTTTCGTAGCCGCCCTTCGTTGATCAGACCTACATGCACTCTTTAATCTCATTCCTCGCACTGCGAGACCGTTGACATCCTGCTCGTGTTGTCGACAGTAGGAAGGATGGACATGATTAAGTCGGTAGCCTGGCAGATACTGGTTACTCGCCGATCTGCTGTCCAGTACTGATGCCCGCAATCTCTCCTCGGACTACTCTTGGTGTCTCGACAGGGCACTGCGCGGTAAGCTGTGTCCCAGTGTCGCTTACCACTGGCAAGCAAAAGGCGAGGTCAGCGAGGATATCACGGACTGGATGTCTTGGACTTGCAATCATGTGCTGCAAGATGCCACCCGCCTACTCTCCTCCCGCCAGACCCTTGCTAGTCGCGCGCCACGGTCACTAGTCACGGTCGTTGGACATTGTTATCACAGGCTGTACAAAGTTTTGCCAGGGGCCTGTTATTTAGTTTGGAACAGGAACGGTAAAAGCGCAAGGAGATGGGGAGAACTGCCGCACATGCAACAGACAGATGGATAGGGACAGTAGCAGCGAGCAGTGAATGCGCAAGGGTGGGGACAACGAATATGCCGGGGACAAGGCAGAGAGCATGAACGGGACGAGGACAGGCACAGACGGGGGCGACGAACGCGCAGAGAAATGGGCAGCAAATGTGTGGGGACTGGGAAAGCGAACCTGTAGAGGACTAGAAGAACGACGCGCAGGGGAATAGGCGACTGATAAACGTGGGACAGGACTAGAGAGCGCACAGGGAATGAACGGGCATAGGGCTGTATTGACGGACGCGCCGGGGGCTTGGGATTGAGAGTATGGATGCGCGGGGTGTGAGATGCGGATATGGCAAGGGACTGGGATCGCGGACGTGGAAGGAAGTCGGATGCGGGCACACAGTGGGCTGGTATCGCAAACACGAGGGCACGTGTGATATGAGCGCGGAAGGGACGAGACGGGGGAGGTGCAGAGGCGCCAACGCACTAGCGGAGCGTGTGTCGCACGCTAAAAGACGGCCAGCAGGAGTGCTCGCCCCGAGTGACCTTCATCCGCAGGTCCTCCTCCTCCCATCCGAGACTGTCACAAAAATATGTATTGCGCTCATAGTACAATCCTCAAAACATCATAACTACATCAGCTAGGCTATCAAATGGAAAGCGAGACTCACTAGACAGGGAAGAAAGATAACATGGCCCTTCTTGCACAGAGTTGTGTCAGACGTCGCAGCTGGTGACTTTGCCCGTTCGGTGGCTGAACGGGCAAAGTCACCAAACGTTCAGCCAATCACATGGCTTAGTTCCAACCTAGCGAGTGCGGCCTACCAACAAGGATCTGCATGTCGAGAGACAGGTGGGTTGGAAGCTTGCAGAGGAGGTCGATGATAGGGAATTGTGACTCACCCAGTCACCAGTGTCATCCTGTCCCCGGAGACCTGAAGTACCGTGCTTAAGGCGACTGATCAAAACGAGGAAATTGGCGCCTATCTCGAGCAGCAACAAGCACGAATGGATGGAAGTCGCTAGGAGTGATCATAGTGTGCAGCAGACCGAGCATGCTTGCCGTTGTGACAAGCGAGTCCAGTATGTCGAGTGAGTCGGGGCTAGTGGAGGGGACTGCAAGCCGGTGTCGGGCGAGTTCGGCTCGGGCACTTACTGGTTCCGAAGCCTCAAATATACGTTGCCCTTGGATTTCTATACACCGTGAAAAGCATACGCAATGCATGTACTTGGGTGCATGTTATTCACAAGAAAAGATGCAGCAGTGCAGAGGAAATGTTGTGCTGGCATCGTTGAAATGTTGTGCAATTGGAGAAGATATGCGCTGCACAAGCGAACATGTGTACGACGCGACAAGACAAAGTTGCGTGAAATAATTTTCCGGCGTTTGGAACGCCATACGTACGCGCTGAAAATGTCGTGCACTGAACGTCGTGGTGCGAAGCGGAAAGACATGGAAGTGGCGGTGCACCGTGCACGTTCTCAAGCTTTGGTCTCGCCGTCGACTGTCTACATACCTCATTTCTACACGAACCTCCTGCTTTCTGTGCATTTCCTTTCTTGTCCAAACCTACTGGCTACTCTACTCTACCAGCCCATGTCGTCGTCCCTCCTAAAAGTCCTCGAGACCGCAAAAGACCAAGCGAAAGATGCGCTCTGGGCGCTCTCCTCGTGCCTCTGCCACCAGTCGGCGAAAGTCAAGATTAACGGGCGGACGTGTGCGTTTACTCCATTCCTTCCATCCTGCATCGTGGTCATTATACTCATACTCATGTACTCATGAACTCATGAACGGTGTGTATACGTATGAACGACGCGGACAGTCAACATCATAAAAGTCCTCGGTGAAGGCGGGTTCTCCTTCGTGTACCTCGCGCAGGACGAGCATAGCGGCGTATGTAGGACATCCTCCCCGGTTCGTGTTGCATAGCGCTGAAACACAACCATATGTGCTGCAGAGACAATTCGCGCTGAAGAAGATCCGCTGTCCGACGGGGAACGAGGGCGTGAAAGAGGCGATGCGCGAGGTGGAGGCGTATAGGCGGTTCAAGTGAGTCCACACCCCCTCCCCCCCTCCCTCCGCCTTCCCCTTCCCATGCTCTCCCATGCCC
>KN832568.1:416658-501801 GCA_000827205.1 Plicaturopsis crispa FD-325 SS-3 | reverse complement strand
CCCCCCCCCCCCCCCCCCCCCCCCCCCCCCCCCCCCCCCCCCCCCCCCCCCCCCCCCCCCCTCCCCCCAACCCCACCCAAACCCCAGACACCCAAACATAATCCGCATCCTCGACTCCGCCGTCACCCAAGACCCCTCCGGCGACGGCCAGCTCGTCTACCTCTTCCTCCCCCTCTACGCGCGCGGGAACCTCCAGGACGCGATCAATACGCACGTCGTGAACGGCACGCGGTTCGCGGAGCGCGAGATGGTGCGGCTGTTTGGGGGGGTGTGTGTGGCGGTGAGGGCGTTGCATACGTATCGCGTGTCGGGGTCTGGGGCTGCGGCGAAAAGTGGTCCTGCGCGGGGGAAGGATGCGCGGGGGAAGGCAAAGCCCAAGGAGGAGGAGGATGAGGAGGACGACGACGACGACGACGCGCGCTTCCCGCAAGCGGACGGCGACGCGGAGGGCGGGTACTCCTACGGCGGCGCGCCCGCTCCGAGCGGCAAGTCGCGCGCCGCCTCCAAAACACAAGGAGGCGCGCCGAACGGGGGCAGCAGCGTGCACGTCCCGCTCATGGCCGCCGACGACGGCGAGGGCGAGGTGGTGTTCGACGGGGACGAGGAACTACACCGCGCAGAACGAGAAGGCGGAGAGGGAGGTGAGGGCGAGGGCGAGCTCGTGCCGTACGCGCACCGCGATTTGAAACCTGGGTACGTGCTGCGCTGTTCGCTGCGTCATTGATGGTGGTAGTGACGGTGTGTCGGTGTGTAAAGGAACGTGATGATATCGGACGACGGGCGGCCTATACTGATGGACTTTGGGAGCACCGTGCGCGCGCGCGTGGAGGTGCGCAATCGGTTCGAGGCGCTCGAGCAGCAGGTACCGTGTAGTCCTTTATGTTGCGAAACCGTTTCTGCTTCTGCAACTCATACACCGGCGCAGGATATGGCGGCGGAGCAGAGTACGATGGCGTACCGCGCACCAGAGCTGTTCGACGTAAAGACGGGCACCACGCTCGATGAGAAGGTTGACATCTGGGTACGTGTCTGCCTTCCTTCAAGTTAGTCTACTACTTAATGAAACGCTCGCACAGTCCCTCGGCTGCACGCTCTTCGCGCTCGCGTACTCGCACTCGCCGTTCGAGAACACGCAGACAACGGAGCAAGGGGGGTCCATAGCCATGGCCGTGCTGAACGCGCGGTACAAGCAGCCCGCGTCCGCGTACTCGCAGGGCCTGCAGAATCTCATTGACGCGATGCTTAAGGTCGACCCGAAGGAGCGGCCGGATATCCACCAGGTCAGTCTCTTTGCCCCTGCTGTGCGAAAAATCGGCGTTGAATTGGTAACGTTTTGATAGGTGATCAAGTTGACGGACGGGGTACTACGAAGCTTGACATGACCGGTGCTATAGTTATAACCGTTCTTCGCTTATGGACCTTGTGGCTACTCGACTATGCATGCATCTACTGTCTAGACATCGGTATACATTATCTAATTTATATGTTCGGTCTTGCAAACATAAAGTACAGTATTTACTTACCAACGGTGCTACTTAAGAAAATAAAGCTGTCGAAATACCCGCTTGTGGTCCGTGCGCAGATCACGTGTAGCGTCGCCACCTGTCACGTTATGCACCTCCGATTTCCGACGCCACGCACCCGCCCTTGCAAAATATCTTGTCGACTCCGAGTCCGCATCGAGCGTCGTTACCCAAATTCCTTGACCTGTTCCCATTATTTCATCCATCGATGAGACAGGGCTATGTAATCCGTGGCCAGGCGACGGCAGACGAGTCCAGTAAGACCGACTCGACTAATAATAATGCGGTACGAGTCTCGAGCTCGGCGGAGCCACACCACGAATCCGCAGACCAGCGCCGCAGAAAACAGACCCTCGAGCGCGCTAAAGCAAACCACGTACGCACCACCCCTTCCTTCAAAAACCCGTACACTGCGAACTTACTCTTAACGCATATTGTGGCAGTTATCGAGGCAGTTGCAGCTGCGGCTGCAGTATGCGCGGCTAAAGGTCGAACACGGCTGGGTGCGCTTTCTTCTCCACCGTCCGCATTTCACATTTCTCGTACTCAAGTGCAGTGTGGATGAAAGCAAAAACAAAATCTGTACGAGGTGGAGAACCTGTATTTCCACCATTCGCAAAGACATCCGCGCCAGCACCCTCCATCCGGACCTCTGCTTCTCCCGACTAGGGCACCTATCGCCAGTGATAGGATCGTTCTTCCCAATGGATCCGAAAAGATCTCTTCTGCTAATGTAGCTGCACCCTCAACGAGCGCAGACCAACGGAGAACGAACGCGAACGAGACTGTGCACAAGGATCTAGCAGATAAGCACACGTGGGCACCCGCCACGAGCTCGCGATTCGAGGCCGCTGACATGGTGCGCGAGGGCGAGATTCCTGGCCTGCACACATTCCGCCTCGTGCCGCCGCAATCGCAGACAACGGCGGAGGTGTGGAATCAGGCGCCGGCATCGCACACAGCGTCACATACCCCTACTGCATCACATATCACTGCTGCAACGACTACTTCTACCTCTACTGTGACGTCCGCACCCGCACCTGTGTCTAGTGCACGCACGCCGTCGAATTATACATTTGATTTCGGGGGGCCTACTTCGACCGTTGGAAACGGTGGTAATGGCAATGGTGGCCCAGAGAAGGGGTGTGGTGGTACCAGTAACGGGCTTGGTGGTACCAGCAACGGGCTGGATAGCAATGCGGGCTCGGATGCCGCCCAACCGCCCGGTACAGACTCGCAGAACGTGAACGCGAATGTTGGCCAGACGAGCTCGAGTAGTGCCCAGCCGAATGCGAGCAGCTCTCAGACGGACGTGACCAATTCCCAACCGAATACGACCAGCACCCAGCCCAACTTGACCAGCTCTCAGCCCAATGCGCCCAGCACCCAGCCGATTGCCAACTCACAGCCGAATGCGAACGGCACCCAGCCGAACGCGAACGGCTCTCCGTCGAACGCGAGCAGCTCTCAGCCTAACGCGACCAGCACCCACCCTCATGCAGGCACGAACACCACCCAACCCAATACAGATCCAAACATCGACCCGCAGCTCGACGGAATCGGTACGCAGTCTTCCTTGGGCGGTAGCCAGTCGCAATCCTCTTTGGGCGGTAGTCGGTCAGCAGAGGCGTCTTCATCGTCATCGTCGAGCCAGAATTTCGGAGGCATAGGCCATGGCTTGCTTGGTTCCTCGTATCCTGGTGGCGGCCAGTTCGGGCAGCCGTATACAGGCAATGGGCAATCGTCTTATGGAAATGGACAGCCGTCTTATGGGAGTGGACAGTCGTCGTTCGGGAATGGGCAGCCGACGTTTGGGGGTGGACAGCCGTACCCAAGCAATGGCCCCTCGTCTTTCGGCCCGTCGTCTTATGGTAATGGCCAGCCACCCTATGGCGGTAGCCAACCATCCTTCGCAACCGCCCAACCCTCCTTCCCGCCCTCCTCCTCCTCCTTCCCACCACCATCCTCCTCCTCCTCCTTCCCATCCTCCTCCTCCCAATCCACATTCAGCAGCGTATTCAGAGCAAACGCGCCCCCACCCTTCGGCGGCTTCCTCGAGGGCTCGTTCGGTGGCGCGCAGGGGCAGGGGCAGGCGTTTCAGGGGCAGTTCGCGCTCCAACCGCCGCTCCAACCCCACGGTGCGCAAGCTCAGCCTCACGGTGCGCAATCCCATGGTGTACTAGGGCAGCCCCACGGTGCGCAAGGGCAGAGTGCGCAAGCCCACAGTGCCCAAGCCCACAGTGCACATCAGACCCACGGCCAACCCCACAGCGCATGGACATTCCCCACCACATCGCTGACGTACGACTCCTTCTGGTCGACGCACACCTCGTCGACGCCCGGCGGGGGGACGATGGGCACTGGGTGGACGCGTGGGTAGGGGGTCTATATGGGTAGGGGCTCTGTGGATGTGGGTAAGGGGAGGGGAGGGGAGGGGTAAGGGTAGGGGTAGGGGAGGGGGAGTAGGAGGGAGGGGGGTAGGAGGGGTAAGGGAATTTTGTAGGATCTTGCGTGGGGGGCCATTTACTAACACTATCGCATTTTGGTTTTGGTTTGAACTCACAGTGCTAGGGCTACTTACCGCAATATATAACAATCTAATGTGCAATCTATTCTGTTGGGGTCGCTGGACACGCGCGGCGGATCTTGCGTGGGGGTCGGCCATTTACTAACGAGCATTTGCATTTTGGTTTCAGCTCACAGCTCACGGTGCTACGTACTTACGGCAATATATATATCAATCTAATGTGCAATCTATACCGTTGGGTGTGATGGACACTGGAAGTCGGCGTGCAGGGTTCGTCGTCAACGCGCGCGTACGGGTTTAAGTTGTTTACACGGCACGACCGACGGGCGCGATGAAACTGTCCACATACCCGACCCCAAGCTTCACTATCCCGGTCTCTGAAGTTGATGAAGATAAGAGATATTCCAGTGATGCGCAAACATGTTTCGAGATATCCAGACTAAATGACCCATTACCGAACACCAACCATTCAATCCTCCTCATCCTCGTCGTCATCATCATCGTCCGCCTCTTCCAGCCACTTCAAGAACGGCTCGCTAGCCTTCCTTACCCGCTTGCTGATATCCTTGTCCACGTACTTTTTGCTGACGTGCGTGCCCCACTGCGTCACGACCTCCTCGTCTAGGACACCGACTTGGTACAGCGCCATGAGGATCTTCGGCACGGCCGGCACGAGCTCGGGGTGCGCGATACCGACGAGGCGTTCGACGCCTCCCAGCAGCGCCTTTTGGTGTTTCTCGGACGTTACCATCTACATGCACACACACGTCGTCAGCTCTAACCGTGACGAACAAGAATTGATTGAGATGCGTACCTTGACGAGCAACGGGGCATACGTCGGGATCTGCGCTACGACGTTGGTGTCGAACAGCGCCTGGATGAGCACGAGGACGGTCTTGTGCTTCTTCTCGATGCCGAGCTCCTGCGCCTTCTTGTACACCTGCACGGCGCCCGCGTCCGCGCGGTTCTCCTCGATCCACACACCGAGGACACCATACGGGCCGTCCGCACCGTCGTCGTCGTCGCCGCCCTCGTCGTCGCCCGCGAGGACGGCCGCAGCCATACTGCCCTCGAGGGCTTTCACACGCGCGCGCACAGCCTCCTCGGAGGTGTCGACGGACCAGTCCTCCTTCGCGAGCGCAGCGTCCGTGTTGAGCTCCGCCGCCTCAGCCTTGATGCGCTGAGTCAGCTCGTCGTCGCTCCCGCCTCCGTCGTCCTCCGCCCCCTCGTCGCCGTTGCCGTTGTTGGCCTCACCGTTGCCGCCCTTCTTCTTCCCCTTCTTCGCGTTCTTCGGCGGGTTCTTCAGGATGAAGGTCGTGAGCTTGTGCCGCATATCGACGCCGGTGAGCTCGCCGCACGCCTTGCAGTCGCGTACGATATCCTCGTGGCGGTTCTTCGTCGTCACCACAAGGTCCGTCTCCGGATTCTTGCACGCGCGGCACAGCACGAACTTCTCGATGAACCCATCGAGCAGCTCGCGCAGGCGCGCCGCATCGTGCGCGCCGTTCACGATGTACCTGTCGTTCTTCTCGTCGACGGAGGTCTGCGCGCCGAGCTCGCAGCCGAAGAATTTCGTGGGGTAGGTGGGCGGGCGGGAGAGGGCGCGGGCGACGTCGGCCATGTTCGGGATGACGGTCTTGATGCCGTTGCCCTTGCCCTCGATTTTAGTAAGCAGGACCGGCATGCGGTAGCGGTAGAATTTATCATCGACATCACGTCGGATGTTGACGACTCCTGCGGATGAGGCCATGCTGGGCGATGTGATTTCAGCGCTGCATACATGTCAGCACAGTTTTTCTGTCAAAGGACGGGCAGGAGCGGCTTACAAGACTGGTAAGGGGATAGACGCGAACTTTATGCTTTGGTATAGCGATTGGAGGTCGAAGCATGAATCCTCTGCCTGGACAGAAGATGGGCAAGAGGGTATTGGGGGAGCGGGGAGACGGAATCGTGGACAGCGAGCACAAAGGGCGGTTTCGAAAACTTTTTGGAGAATGCGATGGTGGTGGTTGCGGTGAAGGAGACAAGCCGAGGACGTTGCAGGTTTCTACCTGGCCGGGTTTTGCCGGGACCCCCCGGCATCCCAAAAATAATGGATCGCCACGTGGCGGATCCGTACCGCCAGCGCCTGCGACGGCTCTCGAGTGGAACTGGTTTCTGGAGAACGTCGACGACGGCGATGGGACGCACGCAAATTATGGTCGGTCTACTGTCTGTGGTCGTGCTTTCTCTGTCGTTTTACTTCCAGTCGACATCGATTTTCGCATACGCTGCTTCACTCCGAGCCCAGCTTCCGCTCGCAGCGTGGACAAAGCATGACGCAGTACACACGCAAACGCACACGCCAAGTTTCTCGCACCGTCTAGTCGCGGTCGGAGATTTACACGGAGACTTGCCCAATGCCCAAACGGTGCTCAGGATGGCTGGCGTTACGGACGAGCAGGGCCGCTGGAGCGGTGACATCGACACGTTCGTCCAGACGGGCGATATTATCGACAGGTACGCGTTTTTGGTCGATTGCACTCGTTTGCATGTTGGGTATATGCACCCTCTTGTGTGGGTAGCCGTGTAGACGCTCGAGGCCAAATGAAATAGCCTGAGAGAACAACGGTCCGAATGAGCCAAGGCATGAACCAGCGTGTATGGACCCGCTTCATTGCACTTAACATGTTTTCTACACCCACGATCTTTAATTTCGCATGCAGCGCTGACGATGATCATCCAGAGGCGACGACACCATCCCCCTCTTTGAATACATGGAGACGCTCCGCGACCAAGCGCATGCTGTCGGTGGTACCGTTGTCTCTCACCTCGGAAACCACGAATGGATGAATGCAATCGGTACGCCTTACACACATTCTTCCACACACATTGACACTTAAGAGAATTGCCAGGCGATTGGAGGTGAGTCCCAGCACTCAAGCACGACGCACGCCTAACTCCGCCGAAGATACGTGTATCCCTCCGAGATCAAGACGTTCGGGTCGGTCACTGCGCGCCAGGAGGAACTCGCGACAGGCCGCATCGGCCGTGCGTGGGCTGCAAACTACAGCACCGCCTCACGCGTCCCCCTACATCCCTCCTTAGGGCCCGTCAACGCGCCCTACCCCTCTTCTTCCGCTTCCTCCAGCGCACTTTCGCACAGCGCCATATCATTCGTGCACGGCGGCCTCTCCCCTGCGTACCCGGACCTGACGCCCTTCCCGAGCGCCATCAACACACTTGCCGCGTCCCTCCTCGACAAGCTGCAGCATCGCGCACAGTTCCCACCACCGCATCCGCCCGCGCCCTACCCCGGTCTGCCGCCTGGCACAACTGAGGCGGAGGCTGGACTTATGGGAGGTATTGGGCCTGTGTGGTATCGCGGATGGGCGCTGGGTTCGGAAGAGGACGTATGCAGGGAGGTCGGGGAGGTGCTGGAGCGCACCGGCGTACGCAGAATGGTCATGGGACACACACCCGATTTCAAGGTGATATTTCCCGTGCAACGAATGGGATTCAGAAGGGGCTAATGCAGCGCTTAGGAAATCGTGTCGAGGTGCGACGGAAGGATATTGGTCATTGATACGGGTACGGGCCTCCACATCATATACCGCTGCTCATCCACTCATGCACGGCCCAGGCATATCGCACGCCTATGGCGGCGCCCTCTCCGCGCTCTCCATCGAGTACACGCTCACCCCCGTCTCGTCGGCGCCGGACGTGCAGAAGACAGACGCACCAGCCCCTGCTACGATATGGACGGAGCGCGAGCTTGTCCGTGCCGTGTACCTCGACCGCACCGTCGTGTTAGCAGACACGACACAGGAAATTGAAGGCGACTTTTCGGCGTGGCATTGATTTGGCCCCGCGCCACGACAACGACCACATAACTTATTCGCATGCACGTGTGTACTAGATCTTGCACTGTTATAACTTCATTGACAGACATTGAGACAGTATCAAGGCTTTTCGAGGACGTCGTGATGTTGCGGTGAATGTAAATAGTTGAAAGTTCTGACCCTTTTTGCTTCTGCGCACCTGGAAAAGATATAGACCAGTCGTCGGATTGCTGCGAACGCGGCGACTTAGCCATGCAATAGGGACACATTAGCAAGGCTAATCAGCTCAGTTGTGTGGGAGTCACAGGTGCTTCTGCGTTTGTGGGCGCTAAGTTGCACTGCCCTGCGACTACCGCATGCGGATCGACTCCCTCATGTGCCCGCGCCCTGTCAATGCTGCACTGGATTTGCACAGGAGACTTACAGCTTGAAGGATACAACCTTCTTGTCGTCGGTCGTTCTCGTCGCGCAGTTCTTTCACACAGCACCTCAAGACATCTCCAGCCGTTGCCAGCGAGTGCGGGATACCCTTCAGCGGTGCTTCAGCGCTGAACTACTACAAGACAACGAGAATGGGTTTCAACCGTGCCTCGCGATTTGGTTTCCAACGGATATATAGAAAGACCGAAATGCGAGACAAATCAGCTCTCGACGTCCTTCCCCAAGACATATTCCACGACATCGCTCAGAACACCCCAGACGCCACAGCCATTCTCAGTCTAAGCCTTACAGTACGTCGCAGGCCTTTTGATAGCGTGAATGGCTGATATACGAAGCGTCTTTTCAGTGCCGCAGATTCTCCATGCTGCTGCTCCCGGAGCTATACGAATGTGTAGACCTGAAGTCGACACGGCGTTGCTTCGAGGTGCTTGCCTACTTGCTGCGTGCGCGCCCAGACCTCGCTCGACACATCCGCAAGCTCGTCGTGCGCCCCAACAGCGATATCACGGCTGTATGCTCGCGCATGCCCGACGCCGACGCGATGCGGATCGAGTGTCACGTTGCCGCGCTGATCAAGGCGCTGGCACAGCGAGGCCACCTACAGGCGTTGGATGAATTCCGCTGGGATGGTCTGGAAACGCCGCGTTTCGTGTGGACGGCGCTGCGCGAAGGGCATGTTCTGCATTTACTCGTTCGCTGGTCGATGCTGACACTTTGTGCAGGTGTCCTAACTTGCGCACGGTGATGACTAGTGTTGGGAAGAATGGTCTGGATTCGTGCAGCAGCGTACGCCAAATGGTCCCAGGCTGTGACATCTAGATCCATGACTCACCCAATTTTGTGCAGCTGTTCGATTTCGATGCACTGATAGGCTTTGGCTTGTTCGTCAAGTACTTTCGTGAGTGAGGACGATCCTATATTTGTATCTTCGCTGACGGTGGATACCTAGGCTTGCCGGATGTTGGCTTAGGTGTCATGAAAACAATCCCCCTTAGTTGTTGGGACATGCTCCTCAAAAGGAGCCCAAACCTACGCACGTTGATTATCGACGGAACCTCCCCCCTTTACTCTATATTCGACCTCGCACCACTCTCTGAGGCCTACTGGCCATCTCTGCGTCATCTTACCCTTGGAGAATTCATCCCTTTTGATGACTCCGTAGGTCTAACCTATGACTACATCTCGGATTTCCTTGCCCGCCACGCCAACACACTCGAGACATTCACTTTATGCGAGTCCCCTAAGGTGCACACGGTGACGATTCCAGAACTTCCTAATCTCCGTGCCTTCGTTGGAGAGCTCAGTGGCTTTGACGAACTCTTTTTGAAGTTTCGGAACCTCCGAACCCTTCGGTGGACTCATCCTATCCCTGTGTGCATTCCGACGCTGTTTGACGCTCTGCGCATGCTGCCGGACGTGGAAAGGCTCAGCTTCATCATAACGGAAAGTTACGCACCTGATACTTATATAGGGCAATGGCTGGAGCGACTCCTACGTGCGTGTCCCAAGCTTCAACATCTGGACATTGATGCTCGATGCTCGCTTTTTCCTTTTGTAAGCGGACCCCGCCTAGATATACCTTTGTCTTATTTGCTAACGTATCTCTCACCAACTAGAACGAATTCACAGAGGCGCTTAGCAGGTGCTCTCCACCGAGCCTCCGCTCTTTCAATCTGGAAAAGGCCCGCCGATCCCTAGACGAGCCTCTTACACGGGCTGCCGCCCGTGTCGCGGTACATTGCCCGTCCATTCACATGTTCCGCCTTTCCGTCCGCGCGCCGTACAGGCCCCATGAGTTAAGCTGGGCGGCTAAGCGTATTGTCGAGGAAGGCACCTACACCGTTGAGCGGGACCCCCTGCTCACCGCAGCGTATATGAATGTGGACGAGGTGCGTCATTGGCGGATGTCCAAGCGAATCGCGAGGGATGTGTCGCGCAAGTCTAGGTTGAAGCTTACGCCACCGCCTCCGCCTGCTAGTGGTCTGCTCGATGTCTCGCAGGCCGTGGAACTTTCCTAGTCGTGGTGTCCCAAGAATCGTCGACTGACCATGCCTCGGAGCCTTATACGGTGAGGCTGTAAATGACCCTTGTCCGAATGCCGTTCCACCAGCGCCAGAGACACTGATTGTATCTTTTCTTTATGCCTCTCCTCGTAGCCTGCATATAAGTTTGAAGCCTGAAACCATCTCCTACTACATAGTAGCCAGTATTGTACAAGTACCATACATATGGTGTACTAAAACGCCTCGGAATTGCCTCGGATCCAGCGGGCCGCCCCATGAACTGGCTTGACGCTGCTCTAGTAGTTCACTCCATTAACGTTAACGTTCATTAACACGATCACCTCAGGACGTCTTGGTGCCAGCTAGTCCGGCCTACACTGCTAGTACACCGCGACACAACATCGTTAGCGGCGCGAGCGCCCATCCCCGACTCCTCGTTCTCGCTGGCTAGTGTCCGAATCTCGATGCTTTCCAATCCGACACCCGTACTTTATTTGTATTTGCTGCATGCAGGCAGCGGACTCCAGCCATCTAAGTAGCAGCACCCTTCTGTCTAGCTTCTGTCGATGTTGTTCACAGCGTATACATCGTCATCCTACAATTTGGGCTACAAAAGCGTTCAAGTACTTTCACTAGAGCAATCAAATCATAACCTGGTACGCTGCCAGGTTTGCCTGAAGCATACCAAGTACTTAGCGGATGCACAGAGATTAGAGCGGGGACGAACTGATGCAGTCATACGAGGTATGCGTCTCGTACCGGTACGACTACAATGCAGTGTCTGCAGTTCTTGTCCTTGTGCGTGTGATGAATTTGCGTATGCATGGTAGCATGCAGAGATGTTTAAGCCAGCCGTTGGCGAAGTCAGCGGTCAATCGGTCACTGCGACACACTGCCCTGAGTTGTGTGGGATGCGTGTGGACGTGACGGTGACATTAGGGAGATACAGCTGTAGCTGCATAATGCGACGAGACGCAACAGCACTACCATGATCAACGAAGTGATTTGCAAGTATACATGTACGAAGCAGAGCACGGAGCCGTACAGTCACGACGAGCAAGCTGCAATATTAACTTTTCAAACGACGAGGACGGCGAGGACGAAAGAAAGGCATCGGGGCGTCTTATGTAATCTTCACACGGGTTGAGCTGCAATAGACGTTTTTACGTTTCTTGCCGACACAACCCTCTCTTGTTCCAAGAGTCGGGGAGGACGTCTTGGTGCCAGCTAGTCCGGCCTACACTGCTAGTACACCGCGACACAACAAGCATGGGGTTCAATCGAATGGCATCGCGTCTTAGCTTAGAGCGAACACATAGGAAAGCAGAAATGCGGAATACCAAGTCTGCCTTAGAAGGCCTTCCGCTCGACATATTTCACGATATCGCCCAGAACATACCAGACGCCAACGATATTCTCAGCCTAAGCCTCACGGTAAGTAGCAGTCTACTCTCAGATGCCGTGAATAGCGAATGACAGCGGAGCGTTGTGTTGCTTCTCAGTGTCGCAGATCTTACATGCTGTTGCTCCCGGATCTATACGAGTGCGTAGACTTGAAATCGACACAGCATTGTGTCGAGGTGCTTTCCCAGTTACTTGGCGTGCGCTCCGAGTTGAGCCTTGCTCGACAAATCCGCAAGCTCGTCGTGCGCCCTAATAGCGAGGTTGCGGCTGTACGCTCCCAGACGCCCGATGCCGACGCGATGCGGATTGAGTGGCACGTCGCTGCACTGATCAAGGCGTTGGCACAGAGAGGAGACCTGTTCAATTTACGCGAATTTTGCTGGGATGGTTTGGAAGCGCCCCGCTTCGTGTGGACGGCGTTGCGTGAAGGGCATGTACCAGGTTTCCTTTCTCAATCGTCGGTGGGATGCTGAAAATATTGTGCAGGTGTCCGAAGTTGCGCACCGTGATGACTACATTTGGGGTGCATCCTCTGGATCGGTGCGACAGCGTACGGTGAACGTCCTGCGACTTGGGTTCTGTAGCTCACTTGACCTCCGCAGCTGTTTGAATTCGACAACTTGGTTGGCTTTGGGCTTTTTGACAGAAAGTCAAGCGATGCTCGTGAGTCATGATCGATCATCTCTGCATGCCGAAGGGCACGTTTCTTCACTTACAATGAGCAATTAGACCTGGTGACAGTGGTCGTTGATAGGGTCGTGAATACGATTCCCGATAAATGCTGGGATATGCTCTTCAGACGATGCCCAAATCTACGCACTTTCATCATCGATGGAAAACATCCCCCGTGTTATGCATTCGACCTCGCTCCACTCGTTGACGCGCACTGGCCGTCCCTGCGCCATTTCACCCTGGGAAAGTTTGTATGTTTAAACAAGTCGTCCAACAGCCTGACCCAGGATTGCATCCCAGCATTCATGACCCGTCATGCGCATACGCTGGAGACATACACACGACATCACCTCACCGGTCCTTTTGGCGTGCTGAGCACACAACTTCCCAACCTCCGAACTTTTGTCGGGGCGCTTAACGCCCACATATTCAGGTTCCGGAACGTCCGAGCTATCGAGGGGACCAACTGTGTGCCACTGCGGCAAGCAGACTTCCCGCTGCTTGTGCACGCACTGAGCTCGCTGACCAGTCTGGAAAGACTGTACATCGCAGTGTCAGATGGCGATACGGATGACTGGCTACGACAGCTTTTATCTTCATGTTCCAAGCTCAAGCATCTGGACCTCGATGTTCGTTGCAAGCGTTTTACTTTCGTGAGTCGTAAGATCCATCTATGTATCTTCCCTGACACACATATCACCGCGAAGCGCGAGTTTACAGACGCGCTCGAGAGCTGGTCCCCGCCCAGCCTTCGATTCTTCAGTCTCGCTAAAACCCACCAATTTACGGACGAGCCTCTGACCGGAGTTGCTGCCCGGGTCGCCGTACAATGTCCAGTGATCAATGGGTTCCGCCTTACTGTCCGCGCACGGAAACAGCCTCGTGAAGTGCATCGCAAGACGATGCATGCTCTTCAGGAGGGCACATATACCGTTGAACGGGACGGCCAGCCTAACGCGGTGTTTTTGAATGTGGACGAGGTGCGCCATTGGCGGCTGCACGAGCGGATTGCAATGGATGTGCCGCGCAAGTTCAAGTTGAAGCTTGCATAACTGAAGGGGGACCTCTCTTGGTCTCGGTGTCCGTCAATCTGACAGGGAATGCATTTTTTTCGGGACCATATAGTCAATATTACAGCTTGTACATACTACTGCTAAGTCGCGAGTGCGAAGGCATGCATGCCGAAATGGCAACAGTACAGTACTTCGACGTCAAGTCGTGCAAAGATACATTGCAAGAGAGATATCGTAGACAAGCCAGAGTTCATAGATACGAGCCAAACGATCGTATCCCTTCCACCGCCCTCTTTGTCTCATCCCTCCACAAATCCAGCCGTGTTTTGCATCCCGAGCAACAGGCATATCGATTGGATTTGTTCCGGCCCCGCGGACCAACGACTGAAACGGCTTGTGCACAAATATGGTCAAGGTCCAAAAGACGCGCCACATTGCCTTCCAGTTTCGAAGAGACAATGCCAGCAATAGAGGCAGTACACTCGTCAGTGGGACATCCCAGAGTGCAAGCTTGAAACAGGGATGAATAGGCTGTGTGAAGAGTAGATGTCCAGTTTCCGTGGTGCGAAGTCTAGGGAATCAACCGAGTTACGGGTGACTGATGGATATAGGGGAGGGGCTAGAGCGTACCCATGCTAGCGCGTAACTCTTTGGTAGCTTGTCGAGCTCCTCAACAGCCATGGTCGAAGACATGAAGGGAATCAGCTTTTCAGCCGTCTCTATCATCGATTGATGGCCATGTGTTGTAGAATATCTGAAAACTGACAGTGGATGGCCTGGTGTGTCAAGTCTGCACAGAGTATATCAGATTGGCTAGCAAAGTGTTACGAGGGAGAGGAAAATGTACTGCATGTATCTTCTGCAGGGCCCTAGAGCTGCGTAGACCTGGTATTTCTCTGCTGCCTCCGCCAGGGCGGCTAAATCGTCAAACGAGATCGTCTCAATGGAGGGCTGTGGCTGGCGCGACATGTACTGCAACAGCAGCGCCAGGGTCCGAGAGCATTCCGTCAACGGCACAACTTCGATACCCGTCGGCGAGCCGGAGATAAACTCCAAGGCATTTGCGCCGTGGAAGATCTCCGAGTGAGCTGACAGGTTATTCCGGGAGAAAGGAATGACAACGTTATCGCTAGATCAAAGGATGATATCCTTGTCCTCGTCAGGAACTACGACAAGTTAAGCACTCGAAGGAGGACGATACGTTGCAGTGTACTCACCGCCAACAGGCATATTCGAAGTGTCCTTGAACGTGCTCTCTGTACTGTACGCGCTGAACTTACCAATTGCATTTATCTTCGCCGTGTACTCGGTGACCCATGTAGCATGAGAACGGCTGACACAGGTGCCGAGGACAATGCTCTTCAAGTCCTTCATCGATCCGGGCCGCCCCTTCATCCTCAAAGCCACAGCTCCAGGTCCTGCACCTACGTGACCGTCGCGGCAACCACCTTCACGTAACGTCATATCGAGCAGTGATTGGCATGCATCTTGGAAAATCTCATCCCATGCCCCTCTGTACTGGATCTGTGAGATAACATGAGCGCTTAGTAGTGCTGTAAAGAGGGCACTTGGGCGCTTACCCAAGAGATCACGAGAGCTTGTGGAAGACCTAGAAGAGCCTTTCTGACGTGCTGCGGTTTCTCTGCTACAGTGAATGGTGCTGCGTAATCCACGAGGTCGCGATCACCGTGTCTTAGGGCTTGTGCAAGAATATCAAAAGAATGCTTAGGAAGCGTATTCCTGCAACCTGATAATCAGTGGTGTAAAATCCGAGGAAACAGGGGGATATATACCACATAAATTCCCTACATGCCGGCAGAGCAGCATAGACTCCGTATTTGTTGACTGCCTCTGTAAGCGGCTCCACGTCCGTGAAAGGGAGTCCTTCGAGGGACGGAGGCAGCTGCCGCGACATGAATTGCAGGAGTAAGTCCAACGTCTTGGACGTTTCGTCGACCGCGATCGTATCGATCACGTCTGAGGGATCGGCATTGCTCGTAGCTAAGGGATTGGTATCTTTGGTGTCTGTGTCCAAAAGCCCCACCGAGTGCACTTTGATATTCTTGCGATAAAAGTTGAATACGACGTGATCGTTCGATATCAACACAACATCGTGATCCGTGGCGTTGACTACCATAGCACGAACGTGAGCCGACGAAGACAGCAAGGAGAAAAAAAAGACTTACAACGCTCGGAAATAGGGTCTTTCGGAGACTCTGAGTCGCAGGCAGTGTTCATAATTTTGAAGATGAGTTGGGGACGAAAGAGTAAGACAGTATTCGTCTTCTCAGCTCGCACAAGAGTCAGTGGCTATTATCAAGCTTCGCCTGCCTGTTGCATCGTGCCGCAGAGAAGTACCAAACTTCTTCAGTGGCGGCTTCACCCATTTCGGTCCACTGTGTGACAAAGTTGACAGAGCTGGATTTTTGTGCCGAGGCTGCTTGGTGGTTAGCGACCAAGCCGCGACGAACACTGAATCAATATCAAGAATCAATGCAAACTACTTGGATATTTGTATCTGTTGAACACAGAAGCTGTCGCCCTCCGTTCCACTGCGTTTAATCCCAATATTAATCTGGGGTGCCAGTATCAAGTAATCTTAAAATACAATGCAAGGCGTCTATTGAACACGACAACACGAACTACCCACAAAAAACGCTCCTCACAACTAATGTTCATACCCACCCGTCTCTATCTCCCTCTTCGCCCTCCTCATCCCCGCCCTTTCCTCGTCCGTCAAGCACGCCCACCACTCAACGCCCTCCGCCAACTCCTCCTCCCACCGCGGCTCCTCCAGTGCAAGCTGCTTCTTGCTCTTCCGCGGCGGCGGCGTGCGCCGGTCCGGGTGCAGCGGCGCGATGCGCGAGTACTTGAGGTATGGGGAGTATACGCGCGGGGAGGAGGTGGAGGAGGTGGAGGAGGAGGGGTTGGGGTTGGAGGCGCGGCGGATGAGGTCGGACATGGAGGTTGGGCGCGCTTTGGCGGCGATGGAGTAGGAGCGGTTGGGCGTTGAGGATGCGGGTTGTCGGGGAGGTGGGATTGGAGGACGGGCAGGGGCGCGGTTCTCCTAAGGGTACGTTATACTTATGAGCGGGCGCGTTACTGAGGAGCAGATGGAGACTTACCTTGACCTCGATCTGTGCGGGGCTGGTCGACCGAGCGGGCTCCACCACTTCCTTCTCCTTCTCCGTTGGTTTCACGGCGGGCACGGTCTCGCCCTCGTCCTCATCTTCGGATAAAATACCCTTCCCTTTGCCTTTCCTCTCCACAGGCTCTTCATCACAGGGCCCTTCTTCTTCCTGCTCGGCGTCCTCACCTTCTTCGTCTTTGCCGCCTCGACCTCCGACTCGAGAAGAGAGAGCTCCGAGTCAGCATCTGGTATCGGCTCTTTCGCAGTGACGCGGACCGTCTTTTCGGGAGGCGATTTTGGCGGGCGCAGACTCGTCGTCCTCGCTGTCGACAAACTCGCTGCTCTCAAACACTTCTTTCTCTTTACCCTTCCCTTTCGGCTTCGGCTTCGGTTTCGCCCGTGTTTTCCCAGTCTCGATCACCACCTCGAGCGCGCCGTCCGCGTCCTTCTTCGCTTTCTTGCCCTTCTTTTTCCCCTTCGCCACATCCGCATCTGCATCGCCGCTCTTCTTCGCGGCGCGGACGACAGCTCGATGCCCGAATCTACCGCTGGAGCCCCGACCACGGAGGACAAGGAGCCAGCAAAGAAGGTAGGCAGCGGTGGCGGCATCGCTCGCGCGTCATGCCCTGCATCGCGCTGCGCGTCATGCCCTGCATCGTGTTGCGCGTCACGTCCTGCATCGCGCTGCGCGTCCTGTCCGTCATCGCGTTTCCACTTCGGGCTCGGCGCATGGGAGGCCGTCGACGGCGGTGGCGGGTCGGAAGGGGGCAGGGAGTTCGACGGGCTGGGGAGCGCGTGCGGGTGGGAGCTCGCGAGCGGGATCGACCCGAGCTCGGGCGGCTCAATCTCCGCGTGCGACATCTTTGCGCGTTTGGCCGGTTTCGGTGAAGGGGCGTCCGAGGGGCGCTTGGACGTGGAGGCCGCGGTCTTGTTCGATTTGGGTTTGGGTTTGGGTTGAGGGTTTCGCGGAAGGAGGAATAACTCGTCCTCGAGCTCGTCTTCCTCCACGTCCGAGCTCGGGATCTCGATGATGTCGGGTGACGTGCGACCGGTGTCGAGGGTCTTGATGCGCGGGCCCGAAAAGTCTTTGATCGGGGAAGACTGTTTCGACGACACCGCTGCGGGTTTCGCAGCGGTCCGTTTACGCGTCTTTGCGCGTTCGGCGGCTTGAAGTGAGAGGTCTTGCGGAGGCAGTGCAGATTGGATGGGTGATGTGCGTAATTCGTGCGGTTTCGGAAGAGAGGACGCGTCGTTGACAGCGGAGGCGATTGCAGTCGCAGAGTCAGGCGAGGGTTTCAATGGCAATAGTGTGGCAGTACTTCGGCGTCAAGCCGCGCAAAGATACATTGCGAGAGATATTGTAGACAAGCCCGAGTTCATAGATATGAGCCAAATGATCGTATCCCTTCCACCGCCCTCTTCGTCTCATCTCTCCACAAATTCAGCCGTGTTTTGCATCCCGAACAGCAGGGATATTGACCGAACCTGATCCGACTCGGACGCCACGGACCAAGGACTTTGACGGCTTGTGCGCAAATATGGTCAAGGAGCAAAAGACGCCATACACCGCCTTCCAGTTTGGAAGAGACAATACCAGCAATGGAGACAGTACACTCGTCATCGAGACATCCTAGAGTGCATGCTTGAAACAGGGATGAAGAGGCTGCGTTAAAAGTAGATGTCCAGTTTCCGTAGTACGAAGTCTAGGGAATCAACCGAGTTACGCGGGTCTCCTGGATATTCGGGAGGGGCTAGAGCGTACCCAGGCTAGTTCGTAACTCTTTGGTAGCTTTCCGAGCTCCTCAACAACCCTGGCCGAAGACATGAAGTGCATATACCTTTCGGCCATCTCTATCATCGATTGATGGCCATGTGCCGTAGAATATTTGAAGACCGACAGTGGATGGTTTAATGCAGCAAGTCTACACAAGAGTACATTAGATTAGCTAGAGCTAGCAAATTACAAGAGAACGCACTGCATATATATTCTGCATGGACCCAGAGCTGCGTAAACCTGGTACTTTTCAGCTGCCTCCGCCAGGGACGCTAAATCGTCGAAAGAGATCGTTTTGAGACAAGGCTGCGGTTGGCGAGACATGAACTGTAATAGCAATGCGAGGGTTGAAGACGACTCTGTCAGAGACACAGTTTCAATGTCCGGCGGCGAGCCAACGGTCAGCCTCATGAGGTCCGCGCTGTGGAAGATTTCCGAATGGACGGATAATTTGTCACGGGAGAAGCGGAAGTCGACACCGTCCTCGGACTGAAGGACAATATCGCAGTCTTCGTCGGAAACTATAGTGAGTGAGCATACGTAGTCGCTCTGAAAAGAGTATCTCGTCGTGCACTCACCGTTGGGTATGACTAGACCGTCCTTGAACACATACTCATTGCTAAACGTGCTGAACTTGTCTATTGCAGCCACCCTGGCCCTGTAGCTGCTAGCCCAAGAGGTATGAAAGCGCGTGATGCAGGTGCGACGAGCGAGGGTCCTCATATCTTTTAACGACGCAGGGCGTCCCCTCATTCTCAGAACTACAGTTCCAGGTCCCGCGAGTGCACCACAGCGCGGATGCTGCAGTTCAAAGAGTGATTTGCATGCATCCTGGAAGATCTCCTCCCATACCTCTCTGTACTGGGCCTTGAGATAGCGGCATGAGTGTCCGTTTGTATCATACAGGAGAGTACTTGCCCACAAAGACACAATGGCCGGTGGTAGATTCTGGAGAGCCTTTCTGACGTGCTGCGGCTCCACATCTATAGTGAATGGTGCTGCATGATCCACGAGGTCGCGATCTCCGTGTCTCAAGGCTTGTGCAAGAATCTCGAAAGAATGCTCTGGGAGCGTATTCCTGCAAGACGATAATCAGTGGTGTAGAATCCGAGGAAACAGCGGGATATATACCACATAAATTCCCTACATGCCGGTAGAGCAGCATAGACTCCGTATTTATTGGCCGCCTCTGCAAGCGCCTCCACGTCCATGAAAGGGAGTCCTTCGAGCGAAGGCGGCAACTGCTGCGACATGAATTGCAACAGTAGATCCAATGTCTTGGATGTTTCGTCGACCACGACGGCCTCGATCATTGGTACGGCCGAGAACTCCACATCGTTTGTGCCAGCAGACGGATCGATATCGTTCGCTTTCGCGTTCAACAGGCCAACCGAGTGCACTTGGATGTTCTTACGGTAGAAGTTGAATGCGACGCGATCGCTGGATATCAGCACAACATCGTGGTCCGTGGCGTTGACTATAATGAAACAAACATGAGCCGACGAGGACAACACAGACGGAAGAGGACTCACAACGCTCTGAGATAGAATCTCCGAGAGACTCTGAGTCGAAGGAGGTGCTCATAGATGAGTGCGTGGCTCGGGCGGACAACTTGAAATAAGTTGCCAAGTCGGCGACCACAAGGCGACCATGTACTCTTATACTACTCAGCTGGCTACGATTAGGCACCGTTTGCCTGTTGCATCGTGCCGCAGCAGAGCACCAGAGTTCTCGAGTATTAGCGGCTTCACCATCTTCGTTCGTACTGTATTGACGGTGCCACGCTAAACTCGAGTCTGCTGCGGCTGCGGCTGCGGACGAAGTTCGAACACTGACTAAATTTAGGTGTTTGTAGTTGTTGAACGCAAAAGCTGACGCCCTCTAATTCACTACGCTTAGACCCAATCTGGCGGGTTGGTATTGGTATTGAGGATTGTTAAAATACTATGGTGGGCGAAGTGTACTTTTATTTAATTCCGCGCAAAGCTCAAGCGCGCAAATCAAGTCCGCGCGCAAAACTCAGAAAATACAGAAAACGTACCCTAGGTCCCCCGGACTTACCACAGCATCACCAATGTCGCGGCTGACAATGCCCAAGATCATGAGCTCGTCGCTGGACACGACAGCGAGAGCCTCTTTCTCAGCTGTAGGTTCGGCAGCGGTTTCCGAGCGCCGACGGCACCATTATTTCTCTAGCCTTCCTCGGACTCCTCCGTTAGACAATCGTGAAGACATCAACGCCTACAGTATGTATGCTACTATGTTATCTGCAAACTGCTTTCTGGTACTCACTGACCTCCCCTCGTCCGAGGTCTAGAAAGGATAGCATGCCGTGCGCAAGCAAAGTGTGTGCCAATACTACCAAGCCCATCCACCTTCATAAAATACAGTGTGACCTTTATTAATATTGTAAACGACAACAACGGAACAACCCACAAAAAAAATGCTCCTCACAACTAATCTTCATACCCGCCCATCTCCATCTCCCTCTTCGCCCTCCTCATCCCCGCCCTCTCCTCATCCGTCATGCACGCCCACCCCTCAACACTCTCCGCCAACTCCTCCTCCCACCTCTCCTCCAGCGCGAGCTGCTTCTTGCTCTTCCGCGGCGGCGGCGCGCGCGGGAGGGGCGGTGGCGGCGTGCGCCGGTTTGGGTGCAAAGGCGCGATGCGCGAGAGGGCGCTCCGGGAGGACTTGAGGTAGGGGGAGTATACGCGCGGGGAGGAGGTGGATGAGGAGGTGGAGGTGGAGGGGTTGGAGGCGCGCCGGATGAGGTCGGACATGGAGGTTGGGCGCGCTTTGGCGGCGATGGAGTAGGAGCGGTTGGGCGTTGAGGATGCGGGTTGTCGGGGAGGTGGGATTGGAGGACGGGCAGGGGCGCGGTTCTCCTAAGGGTACGTTATACTTATGAGCGGGCGCGTTACTGAGGAGCAGATGGAGACTTACCTTGACCTCGATGTGTGCGGGGCTGGTCGACCGAGCGGGCTCCACTTCTTTCTCTTTCTCCGTTGGTTTAACGGCGGGCACGGTCTCGTCCTCGTCCTCATCTTCGGATAAGACGACTTTCCCTTTCCCTTTCCCTTTCCTCTTCACAGGCTCCGCAACCGGCGCCTCATCAACAGGGCTCTTCTTCTTCCTGCTCGGCGCCCTCGCCTTCTTCGACTTCGCCGCCTCTACCTCCGACTCGAGAACAGACAGCTCCGAGTCCGGATCCGGTATCGGCTCTTTCGCAGTGACACGGACCGTCTTCTCGGGAGGCGGCTCAGCGGGAGCGGGAGCGGGAGCGTCGTCGTCGCTGTCGACGAACTCGCTGCTCTTGAACACTTCCTTCTCTTTACCCTTCCCCTTCGCCTTGGGCTTCGGTCTCGCCCGTGTCTTCCCAGTCTCGATCACCACCTCAAGCGCGCCGTCCCCGTCCTTCTTCGCAGCAGCCTTCTTTCCCGCCTTCTTCTTTCCCTTCGCCGCATCCGCATCGCCGCTCTTCTTCGCCTTTTTCGACGGCGGCGCGGACGATAGCTCGACACCCGAATCTACAATCGGAGCCCCGACGACGGACGAGGAGGACCCGGCGAAGAAGGTGGGCGGCGGTGGCGGCATCGCTCGCGCGTCACGCCCTGCATCGCGTTGCGCGTCACGTCCTGCATCGCGTTGCGCGTTTTGTCCTGCATCGCGCTGCGCGTTTTGTCCTGCATCGCGCTGCGCGTCCTGTGCGTCATCGCGTTTCCGCTTCGGGCTCGGCGCATGGGAGGCAGTCGAAGGCGGCGGCGGGTCGGAGGGAGGGAGGGAGCTGGACGGGCCGGGGTGCGGGTGGGAGCTCGCGAGCGGGATCGACCCGAGCTCGGGCGGCTCATTCTCCGCGTGCGTCGTCTTCGCGCGTTTGGCCGACTTTGGTAGAGGGTGAGGGGCGTCCGAGGGGCGCTTGGACGCGGAGGCCGCGGTCTTATTCGATTTGGGTTTGGGCTTGGGGTTTCGCGGAAGGAGAGATAACTCGTCCTCGAGCTCGTCTTCCTCCACGTCCGAGCTCGGGATCTCGATGATGTCGGGCGACGTGCGGCCGGTGTCGAGTGTCTCGATACGCGGGCCCGAGAAGTCCTTGATCGGGGAGGTCTGTTTCGACGGCCCCGCTACTGGTTTCGCAGCGGTCCGTCTGCGCGTCTTTGCGCGTTCGGCAGCGGAAAGCGAGAGGTCTTGCGGAGGCAATGCAGATTGAATAGGCGATGTGTGCGATTCGTTCGGTTTTGGAAGGGAGGACGCGTCGTTGATAGCGGAGGCGATCGCGGTCGCAGAGTCAGGCGAGGGTTTCCCTGCGAAACGCGGTCGGGGTCTCGGCCTAGACGGTGGATTGCTCGATGACGAGCCGGATGCGTTTGCAGTGAAGGTGGAGATGTTGGATGCGGCTGTAGGTTTGGGACGGGGTGCGATGCTGGTGTTGGGCGTGAAGGAGGATATAGCAGAGGTGTCGCCCACCGGCTTCGGCGAATGTGCAGAGTTCTGGATCGAAGAGACTGCACGCTCATTAAGCGACTGTTCAGTACAGATTACACAGAGCACAAAGTAGAAGTAATTGCGCACCGTTTGCATTCGACACAGGCTGTCGCGATTTGAGAAACACGGCGTCGTCCTCGCCTTCGCTATCCGCCACGACCCAGCTGGCATCGTCCTGCCCTGTCTCCAGCATCATAGACAAGTATTTGGATGGTCAAACGAATACAGGCGTTGTGGTGGTTGTGGTCAAAGAGCAAAAGTCGATAATTATTTGAGTCCGTTTACTGCAATAATTTGTATCACGTGACCGCGCCACCCCGCACCGACAAAACAATTATTTATTTCAATTTGAGAACTTTTAAATCGCTTGCAAACAACTTGCAAAGCTCAATTTATTTCTCTCTACCAGTGCCCGTTGGATTTCTGCAGAACCTCTTCCTTGAAGAGAAAGCAATATTAATGCCTGCTAGTAGGCGTTCAAAGGCGTTTAATCAGGACACTAGGGTCTGTGAGTTGTGTTCACGCCGTTTGTGATGCGCACAGGATGCGCATCGCACTGTACAATGAAATTCCTGCGGACGTGACTCGGAAGGGATGCTCAGCGCTCGGGAACAACAGAGGTGAGTACATTCTACGAGGTGCAGCGGAGCGAGTAGTAATCGTAACTGGATCGTCAGGGTGCTACGAAATGCACGCTGGTCCCGCTGTTCGACGTTTGCACAGAGCAAACCACGTTCTTTACCTGGACGCCCTAAACCTTTCAGCTACCTGAGTTGAGCCAAAATGGCGTAGATGCTACTGACACAGACTGCGACGGCTAGTCTTGTGCTTCTGCGAGTGGTTCTACGACTGTGCACGAGGTGGCAGGCAGGCGGCGCTTAACTGACTATATGGTCGACCACCCGGACAAATTCTCATCTCATTCCAAATCATGAGCACCGCTGACCACTCCAAATCTCCAAAGGATTCCACCTCCGCACGCTGTGAGGCGACCTTGATTCGTGCCGTAGTCGCTGGCTAATATCCGTGTCGTTGCAGTTAGCGCTACAGATCACGACATTGTATTGATATCGAACGATCGCGTCGCATTCAACTTTTATCGCAAGAACATCAAAGTGCACTCCGTGGGGTTCTTGAACACAGACACTAAAGATACCAATCCCTTAGCTACGAGCAATGCGGAGGAGCCCTCGAGCGTGGTGATCGATACGATCGCGGTCGACGAAACGTCCAAGACGTTGGACTTACTCCTCCAATTCATGTCGCGGCAGTTGCCCCCTTCCCTCGAAGGACTCCCTTTTGTGGATATGGTTGCGCTTGCCGAAGCAGTCAATAAATACGGAGTTTATTCTGCCTTGCCAGCCTGTCAGGATCGCATGCGGTACGTGTCAAACTAATCCTTCGTATGGGTCCTACTGAACTCGCGTTTTTAGGAGCATCCTTCCCGAACATTCACTCGATATCCTCGCCCACGCTGTCAAGTATGGGCACGTTGATCTGGCCGATTACTCAGCCCCCTTCACCATCAAAATGCCACCAGAGGAAGTCGGCGAAGCTTTAGCTCGCCTCCCTTCGCTCCTAGCGGTGTCCTGGGTGAGCCTTAGCTCCCGCAGATTCCTCTTGAAACCATAGCTGATTGAAATGCTTGATCTACGCCCAGGCTTGTTACCGGGAACAATGGAATGTTATTCTTGCACGCGCATCACGTTCTCTCAAAACTCTCAGTCTTGGTGCCAAGACCGGTAGCTGTGCTGGCTGCAGGAAATCGATTAGGGCCATAGCCTTAGAACTTCTGGAAGGGCTGAGGTCAGTACAAGCAATGAGCGACTTCTCTTGCGCATCGGACGATCAGAGTTTCTGGCATTCCAAGTGGTGCATTAGCTTGAAATCAGAGATAGATGCGGTGAAGAAGTTCAGCAGCTTCAGCCAGCACCTTTACCCCAAGAAACAGGTCTTGGACTTCTTTAATGGTGCGCTTTCACCCTCCCCTTGATGGCCAATAGGCTCACAGTACGCACCTCCCAGTTTGGCGCGACGAATACGACGTTGTCCTCCAATCCAGTGACGGAGTACAATTCCGATTTTCCAAGGAAAACCTTGCTGTTCACTCGGAAAGTTTCGGTGGGGCGAATTCCGCGACATGCACCCAGGATAAACCAGAGATCGTCTCCCTCGGGGAGTCGTCGAAGGCACTCGAGCTTTTACTGCGCTTCATGTCACGGCTGCCACAACCTGATCTTAGTGGCATCCTGTTCGAAGATCTAGCAGACCTTGCAGAGGCCGTCGAGAAATACGAGGTGTATACTGCTTTGGTGCCTTGCAGGAAGGCAATGCAGTGGGTTTTCCCTCCAAATTTGAAGTCTCGAAAGCTAATCGATACGACCCATATGTTCCTCGTAGACTTGCGATGCCTGATCACCCGCTACCAGTCATGGGATGGGCCATCAGACACGGCCATCTCTCAATCGCTGATCAGGCCGCGAAGCGCGCCGTTCCTCTCTCACCCGACACAGTCCGTACGCAGCTAAAATCGTTTCCCATGGAATATGCCCTGGCCTTGGTATGCACGTCTATTGACAATTAGCCGCATCTAACTCGACATGTCCAGACACTGTATCGCGAAGGCTGGGTGTCTGCGCTCCACGCAGCTTATCGTCAGCTGGTCAAGTCGTGCTCTGTAGATTGCGCCTGCTGCCGTACCACTGCCGCTAGCAGGATCTCTCTGCAACTCGGAGGGGACTCTGCATCACTCTTGAAAATCTATGGCATCTGCTGTACGGTAAAGGACTCCGGCTTATGCACAGAGTGCAAGGTGCGGGTGACTACCTGGCGCGACGAGGTGAACAAGGTGGTGCAAGGAGTGCCAAAGCTTAGCTCGTACCTTTGATCACGATTTTTGTATCCCGATGTATACTGGCAGTACGCAAAGTACAATGTAATGTCCACCCTGCTTCCGCGTGCATCATCTGACGCTTACTTCGTTCCCCGTTATAGACTTATAGTGGGTCATCTTGGGGTTATCGATTGCTGCGCAGCCTTCGCCTTCGAGGCCTGAATGAGGATGGCATGGGGTCGACAGGTACGTTCTTTCCGCTGTCGCTCTTTCCGTGCTTCTACTGCTGCGGCATGAGGCAGCACGCAGGCGGCGTCTAATTTCCTCGCAGGGCCTTCAAGCACTTTGCTAGATTCCAAGTACTAACAACCCTATCCTCCTCCCCGACGTAACCATGGACATCACCGACAACAGCCCAAGCCTCAACGTCACCGTGTCCGAACGCTGTACGTCGTCAATCTCTGTCCCGTCGCTGCATCCGACGCTCACTCTAGTATCGCTAGTTTCCGCCTCGAATCACGATGTGGTGCTGATTTCTAGCGATCACGTCGCCTTTAACTTTCATCGCAAGAATATCCAGGTCCACTCTGAGGGACTTCTAGACGCGGATAGGCTCGATGCGAATTCCTCGAGCGCGGGTGTCGAAACTTTCTCGGTCGACCAAGCATCCCAAACATTGGATCTACTGCTTCAGTTCATGTTACAGCAACTGCCTCCTTCCCTTGAAGGACGTCCATTTCCCGATGTCCTATTGCTCGCCACCGCGGCGGAAAAGTATCGAGTTTATTCCGCCGTAAGACCGTGCGAAGAGTATATGAGGTGCGTGCACCGGTCATTCACTATCTACGTCGGCACTCATGCAGTAGTTTCATATGCCGTTCAGAGACACGCTTCCTCAGTATCCTGTGAAAATATTTGAATTCGCCCTGAAATACGGACACCTTGATCTCGCCAATGTTGCAGCCCCGTTTACACTGGATGCAGAACCGCAAACCGTCACAGACACTCTCTATCTCCTTTCACCGGATCTAGTAGTTTCTTGGGTGAGTTTTCGCTGACCGAGTATTCATTCGTATCAATCCTGATCAGTACACGTGTGCCGGAAGATCTGTTACGCAGAAAGGTGGCACAGCATACACATGAAGGCTTGCCAGTTACTCGACCCCGTTTTTCAAAATTCTGGTGACTCCTGCACGACTAGGAATGTACTGGCGGAGATATCGCTCAATGTCGATGTCGTCGGGCTGCGCAGGGTCGTCACAGACTGGGGTGCTTACATGGCTGGAGGCTCCATCGATGACTGCAAATGTGGCCATCTTCAAATGTGCCGAGAAGAGTACACCTCCTGGTGGAACGCAGTGGAACAACAGGTCGACGCGATGCTAGATTTTACTGCGTACTACCAGGATCCGACCATACAAGTGCCCGTGAATAATTGTGAGCTCAAACTCAGGATATATGATGAGGCTTATTTGATGTTCAAGGGGAAACTTCATGACAGGGTGTACAGAAGGCTCCGACATCATCATCCAATCGTGCGACAACATACAATTCCCGTTCTTCCGCGACCATCTATCTGTACATTCGGCTACCTTTGAAGGTGGAAATTCCATTTCACGCGGTGCCGGGGACACCTCTACCCCTGAAGTCATACATCTTCAGGAAACTGGTCGGACAATTGAATTGTTATTGCAGTTTATGTCCAGGACGTCCCAACCTGAGGTCCGCAAACTTGGCTTCCAAGATTTAGCATTGCTAGCGGAAGCAGCAGAAAAGTACGAAGTCTATGCAGCAATCCCTCCTTGCAAACAGCATATGGTGTACGTTGACTCAGCGGAACCCGGGGATCAAGCACTGACTGTTATCGGCAGGTTGGCACGCGACAAACACCCGTTCCCAGTCATGGCATATGCCGCTAGGCATGGTTATCATGATATTGCAGATCAAGCAGCCTGGGTCACGCTCAGTAAAGGCCCTCACGAACTCCTCCCTCTATCCAAATTACCTTCGTCTTATGTGCTGGCCTGGGTACGCGCAATTCGCCTTTTTCTAGACTTGATCATATTAATTCATCATACATTCCCCTAGACACGCTATCGCCAGGGCTGGCTATCAGTATTGAAACACGCCCATGCCAGACTCAATGCCTGGCTAGAACTTGATGCAGACACCGAACCTGATGCAGACACCGAACCTTATGCAGACACCGAATCTATCGAGCACCCCAAGAGTAAACGTTGCCTTGCGATGCCAGGCCGGAAGAGGATGGCTGCGACAATAGCTTTGAGACTAGGCGCAGCCTACGACTCACTGCTTCGTTTGGACGTCGTCTGTGACTTCGTTACAGCCAATATTTCCCGGCGCTCCGAGACGTGGGGTCCAAGTGTATGGACAGATGGTTATTGTCCGACTTGCGCTGAAAAAGTCATTGGGTGGAAGAAGGAAGTGACTACGATGGTAGAGGGTATTCCGACTTTCAGTTCTCTCCTTTGAATTTGATTTCGATGCACAGCGAATTGGAAAGTGTACTGCTTGAGGAACAATACAATAAAGAATATTTCTGTAATTTGTCTGCGATGCATGTAATCGTGAATGCACGCCCAGAAACGGAATGGTCACATTTATTCAACAGTCTTGTCTACAGACAGATCATGCTCAAGCAACCGGAGCAGCCTTGACCTCCCGCTCCGACCCATGAGCGTCCGAATGCTCATACTTCCGACAGTCGAGCTCAATCTGATTGCCCGCGTCGTAACCCGTGCTCGGCCGACGATGCGATTCGTCGCTCTGATTCTCCTCCTCCGCCACGTCGACGGTCAGTACCGCGCCAGTATGCTCCGGATCAGCGGTGCGCGCAAACACGGGGATACCGCCCGGGTGCTGAAAAACGAGTCAGTTTCTGCAATGAGCGTATGGGGCAGAAGGTTTGGCGTGACTGACAGTGGGCTCGAATGTAGTGTCGTGGACGCCATCGAGTTTAATGCGTAGTTCTGAACGGCTGTTGATGGTCTGTCCGCAGAAAATATGAGCGCGAGAGCATGGCCAGTACGGAATGCGTACGCACCGTCATCAGTGTGTTGCTATTGTGACGCCGAGAAAAAATATTTATCAGTATACTTGGGCAATGGCTGCGATTTTGAACGCACGTGTAAATGCGACCCATTGGCTACGAAGATTGTAGGTGAGCGCCCATTCGTCGAACGGAAGATAGCACAGACGTACTAATGCAAATATTAGATGGAAGTTTGTATTTTGAAGCACCGGAATCGTCTGTCGGCTCGTAAATATACCAGCTATAAACGTCTTTCAACAAACACTGACGAATGTTATGAAATCCATGCTACAAGAGTGCATGCGCATAAGTTCAATGTCGCTCGAGATCAAGTGCGCGACGTACATGCAAAAGAAGAACGCGAATGCCGCGGTCTCAACGGAGGAACGGATGATGCGTGCGATGACATTGTCCGTGCGGCGGAAGCCCGTGCGGCACTGTCGCAGATACTTCGTGAGCAATGCCCTAGTATCGTGATTATCAGCAATGGTCAAAAAAGGGCGAATACAAGAGATGCGACGAACGTGATAGTGAGGTCGCAGGCCATTGCGACCCCAAGCCAGGTATCCACGTAAGGGATAACTTTGTCGAAATCACTGATACTGCAGGAACACGATCTTGAGTACATCTGTGAGACGGGTCAAAGGGCATGGATACATACTTAGGCACGAGAAGTGCTTTTATCGCGGAGGCAAAGGCAAATATGCCTTGCAGCACCGACATTGCCGAAACTATGCCGAAAATCCACCATGAACCAGAGAATCTCTGGATTCGCCATGCAAGATAATGCTGGATCGGCACAGATGCACTGCACGCGTCTTATCGTCAGCGCATTAAATAGATGCCCGCATTGAAAAGGCGACGGACAGTGCAGTAACAATCGGGGTAGAAGGGAATGGCCACGGGCTCTGCGAAGGTGTTAACTTGGGATTTTAATGGCACTCTTGGACTTACCTTATTCAAGATCTCCTCGTTATTAAAGTTGGTGACCACGTAATCCCAGAGGAGATAGACAGATGTAATTGTATGGTACGTATCCAGCAGCATGACCCATGCTATTAACAGCCTATGGAACACGTTCAAATGTATCCGTATACATGCGAGAAACTCGACACACACACCTAATCAAGGGCTTCGTTTTCACTTGCGACGCATAGTACGTGCTAAATTGCAGTACACACAGCCCAAACAGGAATGCGTTCAAGACGACAGATACGACGACCGGTCCCAAAACGAGTTGGACTTTGACCATCCTAAAGGGCGCGGCAAGGCTTTGGAGGGTCCAGTCACGGTGAATACAGGGAGAAGTCGGCGTAGACACAGGTTCAAAGAGCGTAGGGAATATGCACGTCGATGGACATGCCTAGCACAGAGCAAGCAGGGAGAAAAGATATCGCGCGGCCGAGTCGAGCGTCCCGGTATAAGTATTCGGTTGGTTGTTTGCAGGGCTTTGGGATTTACGGTACGGAGTTCCTTCGATATACTGGGCCCCACACCTGTCCATACAACGAGTGGTACCGATTCGGTGCCTGCGCCTGACGTTATGTGACACGAGCTACAAGGGGAGCGCTGTGAGGACGAGAGACAGATGGCCCGTCTCACAAAAAAGCCTCTGTCGCGCCGAGTTTAGAGGCGAGGAAAGATCTGCGTATGATAAATAAAAAATTGCATCAGCGGCGAAGTCGTTGAGAGCAGGAAGCAGCATACAGGAACGCGTATTGGCACCGATCAACGGAAACAAATCTCTATCAAAAATCGATTTATTGCTTGAGCGGAACCTGAGCGGGAACGTATGAACGTCTCAGCAGCTCAGCTTGAGGCAGCCAGCCAAAAGCAAAGCAGAACACAAAGTCCTCAACATATCCACCTTCTTCGACGTCGCGCGCCGGAGAAGTGATGCGATTCTCGCCACTAACTTGAAGCTTGAAGCTCGTTCCCAGAGCCGCCCTATTAAGTTACAGTACCTGCTCTAGCAGATCACTAACCGCTGCTTTCATCCATGCAATGTCGTCTCTGATCGCGCCGACAATCATACTCGGTGCGATCGTGTATCTGGTGACCCGTTTGCTGAGAATCGGGATGCGCGAGGCAGGACTTCCGCCTGGACCACCGACACTGTCACTCTTGGGGAACTTACATGTCTTCCCCACTGAATTCACACATCTCAGGTGCGTAGATATTTAAGATCAGTACCCGGCACGACTGATGCACAACGCTGCGACGAAGGTTGACAGAATGGGCGAAGCAGTACGGCGCCATATACTCCGTGCGTTTAGGTGCCGCGAATAGTTTGTATGAGCTCACAGGAGTACGATTCCACAGTTAAAGCTCGGCCCTAGTACGGCCATCGTCATATCAAGCGCGGCCATCGTAAAGTCCTTCATGGACAAAAGCGCGAGCGCCACAACGGCGGACCGCCCTGCAAATTTCCTCGCCGACCGCGTCGCAGGCGGCTTAAACCTCGTTCTATCGCGTTACCGTACGTCAAATTCTCGCACTGTGATCATACGTTGCACCGCGTGAGATTGCGTTATTTAATGGACAGCCGAGCCCTGGCGTACTTTGCGGAAGACGGCGCATGCCGTTCTGACGCCCCAGGCGACTGCGCGGCATCTGCCAATCCAGAAGGCAGAGGCTACGCAGCTTATGTACGACATCCTCAAGGATCCCAAGGCGCGTCCTCCCGTTGTTCGATTCTTTCCGCTCAGAGATCCATAATACGCGTGCCCGCCATGTCTAGGATTTCTATAAGCACGCAAGGCGGTACTCGATGTCTGTTATTCTCTCTGTTCTGTACGGGAAGCGCTGCCCGCGCTACGACACTCACGAAGCGACGGCGTTCTTCCACTCGCAGGGGCTGTGGGAGCACACGCTCGAGTTCGGCGTGCACCCGCCCCTCGACCTCCTCCCCATCCTTCAATACGTCCCGGAGCGTTTTGCGCCCTGGAAGACGCTTACGAAGGAGGTGCGGAAGCTGCAGAGGGAGCTGCATCTTGGGCTTCTGCGGGAAGTCGAGGAAAATTTGACGGAAGGCGCGGAGAGTGGCTGCTACATGGAAGAAGTTATGCGGCGTCGAGAGGAGTTTAGGATGACGAGGGAAATGGCTGCGTAAGTGCCATATCACTATGGTAAGCGGAGATTAATATGCATGTATTATTTAGGTACTTTGGCGCTGCGACGATAGAAGGCGGAGCGGACACGACCTCATACTTCCTCCAAACCCTTATCCTCGCGCTTACTGCATTTCCGGAAGCCCAGCGAAAGGCGCACGAGGAGATAGACCGCGTAGTGACGTGGGAACACCTGCCCACCCTCGAAGACTTCGCGCAACTCCCGTATATCCAAGCCGTCGTGAAGGAGGTGAGTCTCTCGCCTCAGCATCAGCCTGAGGTCAAATGTGCTTATCAGAGATCAACATGTCAGGCGCATCGATGGAGGCCTGTTGCCCCACTCGGCGTGCCACATGCTGCTACAGCAGACGAGGAAGTGCGTCAAGATATCCAGTAACACTAAAATTGCAATTGATTGGCATGGCTCTAGTTTGGCGGGTTCCTCATCCCCAAAGGCTCCACTATATTCGTGAATACATGTACGTGCATTGCATAACTCGTATCTTCTACAGTCCACTCACTCATCCATGCTAGGGGGTATATTCCACGACAGCGACATGTTCGACAACCCCGACATTTTTGAGCCAGACCGTTTCTTGCGCTCCGAGTACGGAACCAAACCCGGCGCTGACGATCGGGATTTTCGACATACCCTGGCATTTGGTTGCGGAAGGGTGAGCTCCATGTTTTATCTCAGTGGATGCTAGCTAAGGATAACATTCGTTGGGTACAGCGTATCTGCCCTGGAATCCATCTCGCCAACAATTCCCTCGTGAGATACGCAGCTGTGAAACGATACTACATGTATAACTGACCGGACTTTCACCATATAGATGCTCAATGCAATGAACCTGATATGGGCATTCAATTTCGACCTTGCTGTCGACCCGCAGACGCGTCTTCCCATCCCAGTCGACATACTCAACTACCACAAGGCGCGTAAAGTCCTCCCGTGCATAGACATCGGCATGTACTTACTGGTTGTCTCGCAGGGCATTTTGACTGGGCCCGAGCCGTTCGAATGTGCGATTACGCCCAGGAGCGCACATCACGCCAGTCTAATCGAGGATGCTTTTGGTGATGCGGGGCACGTACTGTATTCGCGCCATTCGAAGAGAGACTGAGTGATCGCGAGAAGGCGCTGGTGAAGGAAAGGAGACCGACTTGAACCGCTGGTCCCTGGATTTATCAGTATTTATACGGTGAGTGTCGTTGTAGGTCCAAGTCTCTCTGAGCGTTCCGTCTCAGGGTGCTTGATAGTTTCTTACACCAGGTTTTGAGCACAATAATTATTCAGCTTCTTCGACTCACTGGCCGCGCGTGTATATCATCATGGCTTACCGAGTCCGCATGAACTGCTTTCCAGCTTCGCCGTCTTTCTCCGACGCGTTCGCCCTGGCCATGGAGTATTTCAGAGAACGTCTGGTGCGCGCGGTCTGATGAACTTTCTAGACTAGTCGAATGTGTCCTGCGTTTGCCTCGAGGCTCACAAAATGACGTTCCGCCGGGCGGAGTCGCGGAACCTAAACCATTTCGGGAAAATTGATTGCCTTAAAAGGGTGGATCGGGCATTATGATGTCACCAGTCTCTCCGAGAAATGGACCGTATAAATAAAATGCGGGGAAGGCGAACATTTTGCCATCTTGCTCCCGACCACCACAATCCCTTCATTTCTGACTTGTCCTGCTCTTTATAAATTGTGCGTTACCATGAACCTCATATTTTGACACTGAACTGACAGTGTTTGACTCACAGAAAGCTACATGCCCCCCGTGTTACCTCCGCGACCCAAACCCAAACACGAGGACAGCGGAAATACGATTTTTTACGACGCCGACGAGCCCCGCATGCATTTCTTTAGCCACTCCAAGTCCAAGACGGACGTCCCTATGTCAAAGTCCGAGTCCAAGATCGCCGCAGAATCGAAAGCGCGTCTTGAAGCTTCGAATAGCAGGAGCGTTGCTGGCCCGAACCCAGACGAGACCCTCGCCACCGAAGAGAAGGCGCACGTTGCGCGCCAGCCTTCTGTCGCGATCGCGCATGACCCTAGCCGTGACTTGCAGACGACGCCAGAGTCGATTGATGAGCATACGCCAATAGCGCAGCAAGCTGCCGACCCGGTAGACACAGACGATGAGGAGCCCGAGGACAGCGACATCGACGCCGACGCGCCGCTGTCGCGCACTTACGATTCCCCTCCGTATGAGGCGAACGGAAACGGACACCTGGCTAAAGGCGATGTGAAGGAGCGTATCGCGTCCGAGTCTATGCGTGGTTCGGCATCGTCTCCGTCCCCTGGGTCCGTTGCACGCCGCTCCGTTGCAGACCGTGATACCCTATCTTCGAAACCGTCGAAGCGCACTAAACGCCGCGTCGCCTCCACTCCCAATGAAAGCCTTCGCCCTGCGCGCTCAGTCCGCGGCTCCCTGCACGGAAGCAAGTCGGAGTACAGGAGATCTTTACATGGAATGGCGGATGAAGGATCCACCTTCATCAATGGCGCAGCTACCTCAGGACCCGCCGCCGAGCCTGACATTGATGACAGCGTTCATTTCCGCGCTTCGAACGCCGAGGAACTGCTCACGCCCAAGCAGCGGAAAACCATCGAGAAAGACGAACGTATGTCAACCATCGTCTTCTGTCTCACTATAAACATACTGACCAACGTTTCTCGGATAGGCAAACAAGGCAAGCGTCTATCGAAAGTGATACAGAAAGAGGCCGCGTCGGAGAAAGCTGCGCTCACCGTATCCATCGCCGAACTCGCCGAGCTCCAGAAACTGCAAAAAACCGCGGTCAAACGCGAGGCGGCTGCGCACAGCGCGTACACCAAGACGCTGACCGCGACGCTCAAGGCCGAGGAGGCGTACCTTGCGGCGCAAGTCAAGTTCCGCGCGTTGGAGGCGGAGTTGGCGGAGAGGGAGGAGAGCTTGAAGGTCGCGAGAGATGGCGCGCGGGGCGCGACGGAGAGGATGGCGGAGAAGATGAAGGAGGTTGAGCGTGTGCGGGTTCTGAGAGGTGTGGACGAGAGGGAGCGCGGAGTCAAGGTCGCACAGCTGAAGGCGAAGCTCAAGTAGAGCTGGATGTAGCGGCGGTTTGTCTGATTTCTTTGGGCTCTCTGTTTGTCTTGTTTAACGTTTCACCGGTTCGCCCCTCGTTGTCGTTAATAGCCTGGCATTTGCTACGTGGATCAATACCATTACCTGTGACCTATACCAAAGTCCTTTCTACCGTAATCGTGAGCGCGTGAGCTTTGCGTCTGAAAAGCCTTTTTGCGTATGAAAAGCATTTGCCTCGTCGTGCTCACCATTTTGCATCGATGTAAGAGCTATTTTTCTCCATTCCCCACACCATCGTTTTGGTCCCCGCTAGCCACCAAGCAACAACACTCTGGCAGTTCTTATTAAGCCTCCCATCCAGCGGGCTGATCGGTCGTGCGCCGCCGTCGTATGGCTGACTCGAGGGACGGGGAAGTGTCGTGACAAATCTCTCAAATGCCGTCACACATCGGGCACCAGCGACCAGCACTGCACGCCGAGTCTTTGCAGGAGCATCTGAACGAGCGCACTTACTCATGGCATCGCCGAAGCGTGCAGTCGTGTGCACGCGTAAATCAAGCTTTCGCGGTGGTGACTCCTAGTGACCCTGGATGTCCATTATCACACAATGCGCGGTATGTTGCTGGCTAGAATATATGGCCAAAACCTGGCCTTGTTCGTGATCAGAAACGAAGTGTACTTTGTGTAAGCCAGATGACGCACCGTATAATGTGCTTGAGGAGCTCAGTCACCGCTTGAACGAGCCTTGAAGATCCAAGGTCGGCCGCCAATGATGCTTTTCTATGGTGGATTGTCGCAGAGTGCTGGGAAGTACGTATCACGACGAGAAAGGAACATGGTTCGTATTGTTTCAAAATTAAGCTAGATGCTACAAGGCTTTAGCTGATCAAGCATGTCAAGCTATATGCACCTAACGTCGCTTTCTGGACACAGTTTAGCGAATGCGAGATCTTTGAAGCATGTCGGGAACTTGCCTAGACGTATGCGCTAAACTTTTTCATGCCTTTTACCTTCTCCTTCGTCGCATTGATCCACTCAACGACGATATCCTGGCACTTTCCGCATAGTACGCCTTCTGGATGCTTGGGTTCACCGTAGCGTGCCGCCTTGGGGAGTGACGTGACGTATCTCGAGAGTTCGTCAAGTGCTGAAGGTTGCAACATCGCGCACTTGCCATGTAACTTCATGGCAATCTTGCCAGTGATAGGACATTTGCATTCGGAATAGTTGCAATTGTGCAATTGCAATGCGTCGAGTGTGGAATACACTTGGTCCAAAGTCAGCATCCAGCGTTCACGATAGCGGCTCTATTATAAGGTTCAGCGGATGAACGATCTTTGTGAGTCAATACGGCAGCCCGGCCAGAACCACGCACCCAAGCGACCCCGCAATCCATGGGAAGGGAAGCCAATTTTGCGAGGATTGCCTCATAAGGCATGGCGACAACCAGCTCCGCGGCCTCGTTTGCGAGAGACATATATCCATGTCTTGCGGCATATGCCATTACCGGAAACGGATGTTGAGGAAGAGCACGTCTTCAGACAAACAGTGTGCGTGGATTAGTATGTTTCCAAACTTCAGCAGTCAACGAGAAACGTACGCCATGTGCGCCTTACAGGGTGGCAAGGCGGCGTAGACCTGGTATTTTTCGGCCGCCTCCGATACATTTGCTAGATCGCGAAATGACGCTTTGGATAGATCTGGCTGAGGTCGGCTTGACATGAATTGTAACAGGAGACGTAGTGTCGCGGAGGATTCTGTAAGACATATAGTTTCCGGTGCGCTAATCGACGTGCTCGAAGATATGGCGCTTGCGCCTTCAAAGCCCTCTGAATGAACAGCTAGGTTGTCTCGCGAAAACCTAAAAAAATCATTGTCGCAAGACTGGATGATTACGACGTTGTCAAACTCATTATGGGCTGCGTTGTTCAGCATCAAGTAGTGATTCAATAGTATATTTTGGACTCACCATCTTCGAGCGCCCGACCGTCGATCCTATTTGCGAACCACGTTTTGCTGTGCGTACTGAACGCTGCAAGTTTCTTGACCGTCATCATCACTTCGTTTTTCCAGGCGACGAGACCAGGGGAGCAATAACGGCAATCATTCTGTATAACAGAAACAAAAATGTCATCCATACCCAACAAGGATCCAAGCTGCCCCTTGAAATGGAGAGACAAAGTCCCCGCAGATCTACAACCCCCATAACACTGCGAAAAGCGCATGCGGAGGGATTCTTGAGCATGGATAAATGCATCGTTCCAAGTTTCCCGATATCGTATCTTGAATAGACACGCAGTTATGAGAAAGTGTTTGCCGCGAGGGTATGGAACGGGTACCCAGGAAACAACCAGATCTAGTGATATCGTAGACAGCGACTCAACAACAGCCTTCAGCGAACTCTTGATAGTAGGGACGGCCGCAAGATCGGCTAGTTCTGCATGTCGATGTTTCCCCGCATACGCCAGAATCTCCAGGGAATTCTGAGGCAGTATCTCTCTGATACCTTCAATATTAACAGATGTGAAGATGTAGAATGATGCTGCTAAAAGAGCGTACCGCATATGAACCTGACATGGCGCTACTACTGAGTAAACGCGATACTTTTCGGCCGCCTCCGCCAGCGCAAGTACAGCCGAGAATGAGACATTTTGGAGAGTGGGCTGGTTCTGGCGCAACATGAACTGCAGTAACAGGTCGATGGTCTCTGAGGACTCCTCAAGCGATATGGTCTCGGGTTCTGCAGTCGACTGCTCGGTAGCGTCGCCAGTTGGTAGCATGCCCTCCGAGTGAACCTTTAAGTTCTTGCGATAGAAATGGAAATGCATGCCATCGCTGGCCTTCAGAACGACGTCGTGGTCAGATGTGCAGACTGCCCGGAGTGATTTGTACGTTCACTTGAATGTCGATGAGTGGAGACAAAGGAAAGCAGTGACTCACAACGTTCTGAAATCGGTTTCTTCGACGACCCCGTTGAAGACATCGCTGTTTAGCGTCGAAGACCGTCAAATACGACCGAGAGACTGCCAACTGGCAAAGGCAGAGAACGGCGGTCGTGGGTCAAGGAAAGGAGGAACTTGTTAAGATAGTACATAAGCAGCCTCCAAACCAGGCGCGGGGTGCGGTCAGTAAATACGAGAGCGCGATGGTTGTACTAGTTAGCGTTGAATACACGGTTTCCCGCCACTCGCGCGACCCCGCCACATAACAAACAACCCCATACTAAACCTTAATTCTGACTGACCGCACCCCAACGCCTGGCAAAACATTGCGTTGGTCGTGTTTGGCTTCTCCGGGAAACGGCCGGCAATTTCCAAATGTATCGACCGCGTATGAGGCGCGCAATGCGCGCCGCACGCGTCGCGGCATAGGCGTCGCGCACAAGTGGCATGCTACCGCATGCACGGCGCTTGAGCAGCGACGTCAAATTACAATCTGTGTCGCCCGCTGGCGAGCTCGACGGCATTGCGGCACTGAAAAGACCACGCGCAACCGCGAGTGCCGAGCTTAACTAACGTTCGGAGTGGGGATGCTCGAAAAGATGTGTATTGGGGGCACTGAGCATGGATCCTACTTTGCTTGTATTTTACTATACTCGAAACACACGATGCCACTTGTGCGCGACGCCTATGCCGCGACGCGTGCGGCGCGCATTGCGCGCCTCATACGCGGTCGATACATTTGGAAATTGCCGGCCGTTTCCCGGAGAAGCCAAACACGACCAACGCAATGTTTTGCCAGGCGTTGGGGTGCGGTCAGTCAGAATTAAGGTTTAGTATGGGGTTGTTTGTTATGTGGCGGGGTCGCGCGAGTGGCGGGAAACCGTGTATTCAACGCTAACTAGTACAACCATCGCGCTCTCGTATTTACTGACCGCACCCCGCGCCTGGTTTGGAGGCTGGTACATAAGGGGCCCGCGGCCCGATCATCTTAGACTTTCACTGCAAACCATTGCGCGCCACCGTCACGGTCCTCTTGCCGTCCCCCACCTCGTCCAAGTGTAGTATAGATGCAGACCAGACAGAGTGGACGCCGATCCGTAGTACAACCGATATATACGAGATAAATACACAATGATCGCAGTACGGTACAGATGATATAAGTTGAATTGTGCAATGTGCAAGGGAAAGATAATAAGGTAATGCAACTCATACAACACTATCGTGACCGCTCGTAAGAGTCGTAACACTCGTAACACATCTCCAACCGAGGGATGGATAAGCGGAGAGGACTACAGCTTGTCGTAGTATGTGTCGAGAGCGGGGATATCGGGCTTAAGACCCTTGCGCACCCGGATGCTCCTGACAAGCTCCTCGAGCTTGCTTCCCTTCTCGAGGGGCGTGCCGTTCATCAGCTCCCAGTGGTCGAACACGGCTTGGGGGAAGGCTTGTCCCGCCGTGTGCTGACGGAGCTCTCCGTTGAAGCCGAAGGACTCCGAGACGGGGAGGTACGCCTTCACGGTGAACATGGGCGTTCCGACCCTCTGCTCCTCGCTGAACACCTGTCCCCGGCGCTTGTTGAGACATGAGTAGATGCCGCCGATAGCGTTTTCAGGGCACTGGATCTCGACTGCAAAAACAAGAATTAGTGAGCGTGCAAGAAACGGAGTGGGCTCGGACAGACCGAGGTAGACAGGCTCCTGGATACCGGGCGTCGCGAGCAGGCATGCTGCGTAGCAGACGCGACGACAGGCAGGCATGATTTGACCACTACCACGATGGATGGAATCGCTGTGGAGCTACAGGCCATAATCGTAAGTTACAGGAAAACTTAATTCCCAGCCATGCGCGTACCGTCACATCGATGATGTTGAAACGAACACCACGCATAGTCTCCTCAGCGCAGACACCTTCCTTCGTTGCCCACTGAAATCCAGCAATACACGAGTCCTTGATTTCATGCAAGTACTGCACACCCTTCGTGACATCGACGAGCACGTTGGGTCCAGTGGTATCCGGGCCGAAACACCAGATTTTCCTCGCATCGGTGACATCCCAGCCGTACTCGTCTGCGAGAACACGAGCGCGCGCCTTGAAATCGTCGCGGGAGCTGACCTTGCCGGACTCAATTGCAAGCGAGAGCTCGTCGTCGAGAGGCTGCGCCGTGACATAGAGGCGGCTGTGCTTGTTTTGCGATTTCGAAAGGGCGACAATAGAGGATTCCGCTTTGACGGTCTCGCGGTATCCGACGACGGGGTCGGAAATCTTGAGAGGTACACCGGCGTGGTCGTCGATGAGATCCTGATATTTGATGTTTTGTTAACATCTGAACGCCTACGATGATGGAGGATGCCATACCTTCAAGCAGATCTCCAAGTGGAGCTCTCCTGCACCAGCGACGATGTGCTCACCAGACTCGTTCACCCAAGCCTGGACACAAGGGTCGGACTTCGACAGCCGCTTGAGGCCCTCGACAAGTTTCGGGAGGTCGGCGGCGTTCTTAACCTCGACAGCGACCTGCACGACGGGAGACACGGAGAACTTCATGACCTTCATGTTGTGCGCGGTCTCGGAGCTCGTGATCGTACCGCTCTTCAGCAGGAACTGGTCAACACCGACCAAACCGATGATGTTACCTGCGGGGCAGTCCTCGAGGGGATTGACGCCGCCACCCATCATGAGCACGATGCGCTGCACGGACTTGATGAAAAGGTCTCCCTTCTGTCCAGGAATGTAGTTCGGGCCCTGAATACGGTATTTGGGTCCGGAGCGGACGGTGCCGGAGAAGACGCGACCGAAAGCGTAGAAACGGCCCTTGTCGGATGTGGGCACCATCTTGGATATGTACACAACGAGGGGAGCTTTCGGGTCGCAGTCGCGTATGCCGATAGCAGACTCGTCGTCCATAGGTCCTTCGTAAAGGCTCTCGACACGGTATCTCTGAGCGGTGGTGGGGGAGGGGAGGTTGAGAACGATCATCTCCAGGAGCGAGTCGCCGGCGGGAAGGAATTTGCGCATGACGACCTTGAGGAGAGCTTTGCCTGTGAAATCACGCTCTCCCGCTGTGAGTTTGACGTCGAGTTTGTCAAGGATGGGTACCAGCTGCTCCTTTTTCGCGTTCATGACGGCGTCGAAGATTTTGAAGATGGGGTCGAGAACGAACATGTTGAAAGCACGTTCGAGGGGCTTGCCATCGTTATCGACACCGTTGGATGACCACTTGCGCGTGGCCGGGTTGAAGTAGTTGTCGCCCCACAGCTTCGTCATCATCATCTCCTTGTCCACGCCGAACTTCTTCGAGTAACGCGCAGCAAATTGTCGGAGGGTGAAGCCCCATCCGTGTAGACCGGAAGAGAAAGCGACGGTACCCTGCTCGGGGTAAACTTGTACATCACCAAGAGCCTCGTCATTGTACGTTGAGATCACGACGTTGACGCTCTCGATGGTACGCTGGAAGGACTGGTAAAGGTCCTCCTTCGTCACTTGCAGCTCGAGGAGCGCACGATCGACCTTGTTGATAACGACAACAGGCTTAATGCGCTCAGTGAGGGCTTGGCGAAGGACGGTCTCGGTCTGCACGCAGACACCTTCTACGCAGTCGACGACGACGAGGGCTCCGTCGGTAACACGGAGAGCCGCGGTGACTTCCGAAGAGAAATCGACGTGACCGGGGGAGTCAATCAAGTTGATCAAAAAATCGCTGCCTGTGGACTATCAGCCCGAAGCTCTACGGCGAGAATAATAATAATAACGCACCGTCAGTCTTCTGCTTGATAGCAGAGACATCTTCTTTGTCGATCCCGAAGTACATAGATACGGCGGTCGACTTTATGGTGATGCCGCGCTCTTTCTCATCGGGTCGGTTGTCCATAAACAATGCATCGCCGGCCTTTGCACTAGAGATGATGCCGGCTTTAGAGACGAGCGAGTCGGTGAGTGTAGATTTTCCGTGATCAACTGTAGAACTTGTTCAGTGGACGCGCTCTACGCGTGGTTGATATTGACGCACCATGGGCAATAACAGTCATGTTACGGATGTTTGTTGGCTTGTCCATAAGCTGGCGGATCTCGTCGACGGTGAAATTGACCATGATTGCTAGAATTTACCACTGAGCGGGTAGGGAAAAGTAGGTTGTAACTGGTAAGGTTGAAGTACGTCGCGCAATACATAGGAGAAAATGCAAGACTCGGCACCGAAGAGGTCAGGAACGACTCGTACTGCATTGCCCCGTGCCTTGAGTTCAGGTCCTCTGTTTTCGTTGGAGTGCACTGGATATTTGAGTCATTTCTTTCGCAGCCCAAGGTCGTCGCTGCCGCTAAGAGCCATAGCTGCATCTTGTTGAGCCTGGAGACATCAATGCGGTCCCGAACTTTACTGCTTACCGAATCACCCGCTAGTAATAGGCGTTCCTGGAAGTCTTAAGACAACGGTTTTGGTGTATACAGTACTTTGCAAGATCGGTTCCGCCGCTGAACTGCAGCTGAACCCGTCAGATATCGCTGAGTGGCTGAGATTTACATAAGACTTCCCCGCGGCCTCGGAACCATGTCACAGTCTCTTGCGGACCACTTGAACGAACCGGGGTACTTGAGTACTGTGCTGTCGATCGCTTTCCTCTGGCCACCACCATGAAACCCCCTTCCGGTCAACTGCACATCGAGTCCACCCCAAAACGCGTCCGAGTCCTTTTCAATGGCACATTTGTCGTCGATACTTGCGAAGCGCGGCTCGTGTGAGCGGACGAAATGTCGCACTGCGGTTGCATCGATATCCTTACGAGTCTGCTCGTGCTCATAGATGGGAGAAACCTTACTATCCGGTTTATTTCTTCGGGCATCAGGATCTCCCAGAGAAATACCTGCAGTCGACTGGATCTGGCTCCTCCGACGAGGGCACGGTGTACAATCTCGTCGTCGGGAGTCGCCACGCACCATCGTCCGTGGTCAAGTACGACGGTGATCATGCGCTAGCGGGACTACTCAAAATCATGTTCGGCGCTATGGACGCATGGTTCGAAGAGGAGGAGGAAGTCTTCGTACATCCCAAGGATCCATACAAGGTGCGTTTCAATGCTTGATACGCAATGGTTACCTTTTGACCAGCTCACGACATGTCCTTCAGCGGGTGGACGTGCTACAATCTGCACGGGAGGTCCGCGTGGAAGTGAATGGCATTGAAGTCGCCCGTACTGTCAAGCCGAAGCTACTGTTCGAAACCAGCCTTCCCGTACGCACGTACATCCCAAAGACAGACTGCCGCCTCGATCTCCTTGTGCCTTCCGCGCTCACTACCCAATGCCCGTACAAGGTAAGTCCCCATCTCTGTAATTTCGACTTACTCTGATGCTGCAATCTGAAGGGTGTGGCCAATTACTATGATGTCCACTTGCCCGACGGGCAAACGATCCGCGACGTCGTGTGGTGGTACCGCGCTCCACTACCGGAATGCGAAAGCATCAAAGGATACGTCGCATTCTATGACGAAAAGGTTGACGTCTGGGTCGACGGGAAGAAACAGGCGAGAACGTGAAACAATACGAAAGGAATCTAAATTCAAAAATGTGTACATGTACGTGAATCTGTAAAATGTAACTGTATCTCACCTCGGTCAGCAAATACAGCCCAAGCTTTGACGGTGCTTTATCTGTCCGTTCTCCCTTTCACCCGCCTTTTGCTCAAGGGCGCTCTTGAATGCGCCACTCCGCTTTGTTGCATTGCGCGCCGCCCGAGTGGCACAAAGGGCGAGGTTACCCCGTCAATGCCACCCGCCGACGATAAAACCGAGCGTCGCTTTCAAAATGGCTCTCAACAACAACCCCGTCGACCCTCTTTTTTTCGGATTTTCCCTAGTTTCTCTCTACTCTCGTTGATCGAGTTATGAGCGCCTACGACCACCGGATGGCCTTCCCGGCGAACGACTACTATCATTACACTAACTATTCGACCCCGAGACACGCGCCGGCGCCCCCCGTCTCCCCTTCCTCCTCCTCCTCGTCGATCGCCCATGCCCTCGGCCCAAGCCGCCCATATGTGCGTGTCCTTATTCCTGTCTGCGTGCCATAGTCTGACGCCCTCGGGAACAGACCCCCTACCCTTACCCATACCCCCACCCGTACGCCACCTCCTCCCTGAGCACGCCCCGCCCACCCCGCAAGCATGCGTCCACGATGCACCTGTCGCACGCGTACACTTCGCCCCCACCGAGCCCGCTCGTCTCCACTCGCGCGCGCACCCACTCCCAGCGCGCTCACGCGCGGCGGCCCTCGCTCTCCGACCTCCCGCCGCACGCTAACAGCGCCCTGCGGCCGCTGACGCGCGTCCCGCAGCCGCGTTTCTCCGAGACCAAGGGGTACTACAGCGGCTACGCGCCGACGGTGCCGCACCTGCCGCGCATCCTGTTCCAGAAGCTCACGGCGTCCGCGCCGGGCGTCAGTGTCCGCGAGGTCATCTCGTCGAGGCCTGAGCGCCTGGCGGGCCCGCCGGTGGTGCAGGCCGCGGACGACTATAGCAGACAGATCACTATCCGTATCTTGGTCAGTCGTCTTTCATGGCACGTATGATGCGCCGCGCTGATGTGAGGGCATGCAGTGGCCGGGGTATAGCTCGGACCCGCTTTCGGTGCGAATTGCTACGGACAAGGGCAACGTCGACCGCGACCTGGTGCTCGCACGGGTCGCGAAGGCCATAATGAAGTTCACGCAGGACATAAAGGTATGTTGCTGCGCTCTCACTTCTGACGCGCGCGATTCTTATTCTTCCATCGCTAGTCGCGAAATGTAGCCGTCGAGCGGGGGTACGAGAACTGGGCGATCGGCATGCGTCCCGACGGCTCGATGGGCATTGACGGGCCCGAAATCGTGATCACCAAACTATCGCACCGTCTCGGAGCAAACTGGCAGCCAGAGTTTCTGGTGCCCGCACGTTGACTCAGGGACCCGAGTGTGTTTTAAGGCCTATCTATTGATTATTTGAGAATGTATCCACGATGTAATGTCCTTTCCTTTTGATATTGGTATATGTAATGCAGGTTATTTGGGATAGTCCGTGTTGTACAGCGTCTCGGAGATGTAGCAGACTTGCATAGCGCGCCCATGTCTCGACTCGTGAATGCTACGGTGGTTTAGTGGTATAGCTTGCTGCAAGAGAAACTTCACGCACGTAAGGGTCATGACTCCGACGTGTTGTCTTCTCTTCGACGTGGCTCAGAGGACTGCTCAATAGCGACTTCGGCACCTAAGCGGGAAATTTCAGAGAACGCTGCTTTCAGCAAGTCAAGCTCTCCGTCCAGACTTTCCGCACGCGTTTTCATCTGCAAGAATGATTTATCAGTAACTACGACCGTGGAATCATAATGCAACAGGTCTCGCACCGCCGCTATGGTATCGCTTGCTGCAATTAATTCGTGGTGGTGGTTGTAAACGAGTGATTGTCTATCACTATCTAGTTGTCGTATCTCTAATATGATACTCACGTTGAGCAGTCAAGTATTTCGTCAAGGTCCAAGACTCACCATGCGAAAGCTCGTTCTCTCGTTTCAGCAGGGTGGGCAATGTCGACGTTGTTATCAGTTGCTCGTAGTACGACCTCGCGTCAAATGCGGGAGAATCTTTCCGTCAACACACCGGAATTAGCAGCACGAATGACCGAGAGAAATTGAGACAACGCGCACCTAAATCCATCGGGTCCAGCTGTTTCCCTGGAAGTGGTGTGGGCGGACCGACTCCCAAGCCATAGTGCTTCCTCAGAAGGTCGCGCGCACGCGTTTTCGAGCGCTGCTCTCCTGGCGGCGGCGGCGGCGTAGTGGGCATCGTCGTCGAAGCACGTCGCGCTGACGGGGACAGGGCAGCAGCAGCAGATACCGGTAGCGGCGACGAGGGTCGAAGCGGGGAAGTCAGAGGTCTCGGTATCGTTTTCCGTGGCGATGACGGCCGTGAAGACTCGGCACTTTGAGACATGGTGAATACGCTTATTCAGAGGTGAAATAGGGTGAAGGTGAGTGAAATGAGGACGTATACACAACGTATCTGCAGGTAGTAATAGTATAAGCAAATCAGTATGCGATTGTTTACTGCTGTATACGATCCCTGGCTTTACTGACCGTGGGAACTTATTTTTGTAGACTTTAAGTCCTCGGCGACGCATTGTGAGTAGTTCAAACCGGTCATCCTCAATTTTCTTTCTTTCTGACGGTATTTCATTTCAGGTCCAAGGGTGTACCAGGGCATCCGAGTCCGAGAGGTTGCAGGAACTACGAAGACACACTTAAGTAAGTTTCTCCGTCGGTTTCCCTAGTACAGATCCTATGCTCACGTTTGTGAACATATGATGCATATGTATTAGCCATGCATGATTCGTGCAGGAACTGTGGAACGACCGTCGTACCGGAACGACCTCCACTTCCAGACCACCGTCAGGCTTTCCATGATCTCCTCCTGACCAACGAAGTGCCATCGGGAGTGGACATCCTCCGCATACGGCAAGATAGCCTCGATGCAGCAGCAAACCTGTCCATCGTCGAAGCTGAAATGGATCGGTTCGAGCAAATCCTCGCTCAGCTTGCGTGCGAGCAACAAAACCTCCGAAGACGCTTGGATGTCAATGCTAGCCTCTTGTCACCATTTCGGCGGTTCCCCAACGAGTTGCTCTCTCACATATTCGTCGAGTGTCTTCCAGAAGAAGCCGCCGATATACATGTTGCTGTCTTGCGACTAGGCGGTGTATGTCGGAAATGGTGGCAGGTCGCCGTATCAACCCCACACCTTTGGGCGTCAGCGTACCTTGTCAGCAACAATCGCGACCATCGTCCGCAGATTCCTGCGTCGGAATTTTGGCTTCAGCGTTCCGGAAATGTCCCCTTGACGCTGACAGCGAAATATTCGATACGCACGGACCCTCACCTGCCAGAGCTTGCAGCCTTCATAATGGCCCATGCGGCGCGCTGGACGCATCTTGATCTCACGGTCCCCCACATTCCTAGAGAGATCTGCTACGGAAAATCCAAACTTTTCACGTCCCTGGACTCGCTTTCCGTTCAGGTGTTCAACGAACATGTCTTCACGCAAACGGCTTTCCAGCACTCTCCCCGGCTGCGCAAGGTGTCCTACCGTAACCTAAATGGGCTTTTGGCACGCACCCCCATTTTACCATGGAGCAGATTGACACACTTGACCGTTTGCTACTACATTGACTGCGATTGGCTCAAGATACTCATGGAGGTCCCAGATCTGGTGGAATGCGTTTTGAACGGCATGATTAAACACGATAGCACAGACTACGGACCCGTAGAAGCTCCAAAACTACGCTCTTTGCGTGTCTCTGCCCAAGATGGCCTCGCATTCTTCGAACGACTGGTCCTACCCGCTCTGCAGGATTTCCAGTTCAGCTCAAAACTACTCGACCTTCCTCCCGGGGTCTTGTTATCATTCCTCCTCCGTGCGCGCTGCCATTTGACCCGCCTCAGCCTTGCTTATATATACATACTGGAGGACGAGTTCATCGAATGTCTGCACCACCTTTCTTCTCTCCGCATACTAGAGATCACCGAGAGTGCCTCTCGCCGCGATTCCATGGCCATGTTCCGTGATAAAGTCATTGCAGCTCTCGACCGCAACAATTCTACGCAGAATGCGGCCAATGACTATCGCGAATGCCTTCCGGACCTGCGGGTGCTGAATCTGCATGACCTTTGGGTCAACACGCACGCACTAGCTGCGATGGTCCGTTCACGATGGTGCATGCCGGACAATGCGCTCCCGCCAACGCAGTCTGCCCTAGCCTCCCTCGAGCGCATGCAATTTGACTGGATACGCCTAAGTCCCATCCCGGAGGCTGATTTGGAGCCACTCCGATCTCTGCGTAACGATGGCTTTGACATCGAATATCTAGATGCAGAGGGCAAGCCCTTGCGACGAGAAGAAGAGGTACGTCGTTGATGTACTGCCCCTTGCTGGGTCATTCACTGACTGGTGGATATCGCACATACAGCATTGGGATTACCCCCAATGAAGCCCGGATCTGGAGACAACGTGGAAATAGCCCACCGGGGGATTCAGTACTTTGTACTACATACACCTACCGCCGACTCATCTTCTTTCTTTTGCGTGGATATTCATTAGGTGCTATCCCGCTCCCAAAATCGAGCCCTTGCCTTAACTATGGACCAAACGCGCTGGCCGTCGAGCTTTCAAGCGACGTGATTAAAGTGTGCGCCACACACATAACGCTGGGTCATAATACAAAGGTTATGCGCTATCTCCCGCCGGTTCGCTCTTTCGCGGTATGTGACGATCCTGCCTGCGCGCAAGCTCCTCCGCCGCAAGCCCACACTGTGTCCATTCCCACACGGACCCTTGAGGGTTGACGAGGTCATTCTCGTCTGGCGTCCGCTCGTCGCGCGATTCACCGAGTATACAGCCTGCAATGCGTACCTCGTCAGGAATGGTTGTTCGTGTGCCGTGTAGTATTATCAGCTCCGCTATGGACCGCGCCATGTCGGATCTGGAGGTGACGGGGCCTGCGAAATAACCATTTGACTTTTCCCCAAAAATCAGTATAATTGTTGAGACACTGGGCGCTGGCAGATAATTGGACGCGGTACGCACGCTCTCGAAATCTTCCAAAAACATCCCGGTATGCACATGAACGACCTTGACCTTCTCACTTTTCCCGCGTTGCTGGAGAAGCGCATGGCATCTGCTATCGTGTCGTGTGCTGTGTCGAGCGGCTGGCTGGGCAGGTGGAGTTTCGTCGTCGTCCGAGTCGCTCGAGAAGGACGATGTAGAGTCGGAATCGGACGCGGGAGGAGGCTCTGGGATACTGTGAGATGCGGCCTCGCGGAAGAACTCCTCGACTGAGTCGACGGACGTGTCGCTTTCGGCCGTTGAGGCGCTGTCGTCAAAATCGTCTTGACCAGCGGACGGATGGCTATGCCAGGCGCACCGTGACTATCAGTCCATGAGGTACATATATACCCGACGGGCACGCACCTGTCCGCAAAATCTCCTGCAAAATACACGGTCACTCCGGCATCCAACGCAGCCTCGAACAAGATATCTGATTTGGATCCAAGTGACGAGTCTTGGTGGGGAAGCGCGTTCACCACGGCGTCGACGCCATTCAACGCGGACTTGAGGGAAACGCGTCCGGCCGCGGTATACGCGACGCCCTCGACGCGCGCGCCTCTATCTACATACTTCAGCGCGCTCGCAGCAGCCTCGTCCTCCGGGCCTTCCTCCACGAGGCATATGACCTGCGAGAAGAACGCGCCGTAGCTCTTGGGGGAAAGGAATGTCTCGGCGAGCGTTTGGCCTGCAACACGCGACGCGAATATGTTAGTAACGCATTATTGGCAGGGCGCGTGCGGGAGGGGCGTACCAAAGGGACTGGTCGCACCGGCGATTGCGACTGCGTATCGACTTCGGGACATCCGGGCGGTGGTTGTGAAAGACATGGTATCGGTTGGGTTGGAATACAGAGGTGCTAGGGATACAGTACTTGGCGATGCGAGATGATTGCAAGGGAGGAGTGAACAGAAAGCGTAGGTCGACTTGAGTGGTATGCAGGTGGTATGGGTAGCTTGAGGAGTGTATACGAGGATTTATAGGCCAGGAATTAGTACAAGGGTAGACAGATAGCGGTCAAAGCGAGGTCAAAGGGCCAAGCCATCGTCAAAGGGCGGCTCTTCAAGTTCTTGTATTCTTATACTTTGACTGCCTGTGTTGATTGTGTGTTGGCGACGAAGGGCTAACGAAGAAAACAAAGCTTGTGCATTTACAAGATACTGTACATACATTTCGCCTCTCATCATGCATCATGCATCATCTACCATATTATTCCTGACATCTGAGAACGAGCTCATGCAGGCATTTATCCAATAATCATCCACCACCACTACAGCTTAGGCGCCAGGTCCTGGCCGTCTAGTCATAGCAGCTTCGCGACCTCAGCATCGATGGCCTCGGGACTGGTGGTGGATGCCCAGCTATAGAAAGTAGGTTGTCAGCAGTGGCCGATGCGCTGATCTTAGCAAAACGTAATTACCGGTGTACGACCTTGCCCTCCTTGTCGATGAGGAATTTCTCGAAATTCCACTGCAAAACAAGGTGTGTTATTAGCCGACTGAGAACGCAATAGAGGACGAGACGTACCTTGATTCTGGTGAGCCCGAGGAGGCCAGATTTCTCAGCCTTAAGCCACTTGTACACCTCGTTGGTGTTATCACCCTAAGAGGACCCGGTCAACAAATGTAGCGGCAGCGCAGAGCCAGAAATACACTCACGTTGACATCCGACTTCTTCATCAGCGGGAAAGTGACACCGTGGTTCAATGTGCAGAATTCGCTGATGGCGTTGTCGTCACCGGGCTCCTGTCCACCGAACTGAATCATATGCATGTCGTGTGAGTATTGACACAAGGACGAGAAATCGCTAGGTGCCGCACCTGGTTGCAAGGGAATCCGAGGATAACGAACCCCTTTTCCTTGTACTTGTCATACAGAGCCTGCAGACCTGACGACATTCGTAAGTGAGTATCCTAGATCTGCGTACTATGTATTCTTGTACCTTTGCTGCTCGCCAAGGTCGTCAGTTAGTTCCGGGACGATACGATCAAAGGAGAGTCTGCGTACTATTGGGGTGTGAAACCGCAAGCAGACGCGGTGTTCACGATCAGAACAACCTTGCCCTTGAGCTCCTCGAATGCAAAGGTCTTGCCCCCTGGCTGCTCGGCTTTAAGATCGTAGAAACCCATATTGGACTCGGTTACGAAGGTGCGTGAAAACGGTGTGTTTAGATGCGAACGCGGCTTGCAAAGTGAAGGGGAAAACGCAGAGAAACTGAACGGTCTGCTTGCGAGAAATACACGGTTATAAAGAGATCGTAAACCGAGGTTTGTGGTGCGATACCGGTTGTTCGGCAATTGCAAAGACTTTGAGAAACGTCGTGACATTCGGGACCAGGTACAAAGCAGCCACGTGCTATGGACTTTCTCTTACCAACAACACACAAACGCATAGGATTTAGCACATATCGTTATTCAGCTCGGATAGTTATTGCCGACACGTCGCAGGTATGTTCAAAAATTTATCTGGGAAACCCCTGCTAGGCCCTGGGCGACCAGGCCGCGGAAGCGCTTGCGAGACCTGCGATGCTGCGGCAAGGACATCTCGAACGCCAGGGACTTGATCACCTGCGCATACGCTTTTGGTTTGCGCGACAGCACGGCGTGGAAGGCGTGCGTACCAAGCCTACCGATTGTGTATTAGCACGGTATCACCCGTGAGATTCAGCCAGGGAAACGTACCAGACCACAGGCGCCTTCTGGATGTCGCATTTGCCGGCACCCGCCTTTGCGACGGAGTTCGAGGCCTTGTTCCTTATTGACGCATATGCATAGTAGATCATCTGGCGTACGGTATCTGCTATGCGCGTCAACGAACTGCACCAGGCAAATGACAGCGCGGCGCACCGTGAATAAACTTGGCACTCTTCGTAGGATTAATTCCCCAGCACCGTATGTAGTCATGCATCTTCATGGCGGAGAGGGCGAAATTCTGGTATATGTTTAGGTACACGACATGCTCCGTATTCAGAGTCATGTCGCAGAATATTATATGGCTCCTAGCTTTGGCCAGCCTGGCATACACGGTCAATTGCGGCGCGAAGTAGCGAATATAGGTCCCCTTACTGAAGCATCTTGTAATTGAATGTGGCGCCTGGACGGCGTCCCTTGTCCACCGTTAATGAGCTTTCCAAGGCTGTTGTCGGCTGTAAGATATCGGGCCCATAGCAATGATTAGAAGATACGCACGGATATCTTGATAGCGGGTATAGTCGACCGACACAGACAGGTCTTTCATATTGATGAGATATCCACACCATGGAAAGCCTACATAACGCTTAGTATATCGTAGAATTGCTTCGTTGTGTGCTTACAGTTCTGTTTAGGTTCTGGAGAATTCATAATTTGAGCGTCGTAGTCAAAGTTCGTCATAGTCTTGTCCCTCGAAATGAAACACCCGTACTCCGGATGTCCTTGAATGCTCGCGTGGATTAGCACGGCAGTATGAAGCGACACGAAAGACTGCATACCTCTGTACATCATATCCAGGAAAGCCTTGGCCTTGGATAGACTCGTTGTCACATATAAGTAATCGTCGATGAGCCGTAGTAGCAACTGTGAGGCTAGCCGTTCAGAAACGACACGTATTGCGAGGAGATGGGTTAGCTTACGCTTTGCAGGTCTTGCGTAAATTTCATAAATCGCTTCTCCATGTCGCCATAGAAAAACGAACAGAGCAAGGCGGACAGGACCGATCCTTGCGGAATACCGATGGTCTGTCGGTAATAATCTTCGCCAATCTGAACAAATAGAGCATGGGCGCGTACACTAAGATGGAAAAGAAACCTGATTGATACCTTGACGATATTGTCTGTGATATGCTCCTCAAGGAGAGCCAGTATCTCCTGCGTCCTCGTAGCAGGATACGTGACCTTGCGTATGCTTTTAGCGCGTGTCATGGTATTTAAGCCCAACATCCTAAATCATACCTGGTCAACGAAAATCGTATGCTTGATAACATCCGCCAATTGCGCCGCATAAGTCAGAAAATGAGGTGTCTCGTCTGTCGGAAATGGTCAATGAGTGCGTTGGTATTGGTTGTGGTGTAACCTGCTTGCCTTCGGGGACGGCTTTCTTGACGAATTTGCGCCTGACCTTTCCAGCGACGGACGACACCTGGCCATAACGTTGCGACACGTATGTATCCTATGCATAACCGCCAATCAACACGGCGCTACAGCACGTGAGGCAGAGCTAATACTGACCTCCGATATCAATTCTCGTAAGATCTCAAGCAGTTTGGTCTGTTCAATTGTATCGAAACACGCCTGGACGTCCACTTTGACGAAATATAGCTTTGGGCTGTACAGTCACTCCCGTAAGTACAGAGGCACGATATTATAGGGAAGAGAGTTGAACACACAGCGCTCCAGATGTGCCGTTTCCCGAGAGCTTTGTCTTGAACGCCTTGAGTTTTTTGTACACCTCGTTGGGTCCAAATACCGATGCACCAAGGCGCTCCGGCTGTCTTTCCTGTGATCATACGACATAAATCACTGTTGAGTGGGTTTCTACTATCTCACAAACCTTCTCGTAGGTGAGAATCTGGAAAGCGGCTTGTAGAATCTGATTAATAGATTGCTCGGGAGCTGCATAGGGGCCCTATATCAGACATTAGAAACGCGCGCGGAGAGTGGAGAGAACACACTTGCGTTCGCTGTTGGCTTCCGTCTTCGGAGATTGACTATAGGACGAACGCCGGTGTCCTTTGGGAGCAAACGCACGAAGGAGAATCCGAGCTTGCGCTGCCGCAGGATTTCCTCAGCATCGTTCTACATAACCTTGATTCAGAACAGGTCCAGTGCAGATAGAAAAAGTCAAAGCGCACCTGGGGTATTTTCTTGAAAGTTCCCGACGTGAGTCTCTCGATAAGAGGGGCACAGAGAGCCTCCCAGTCGTCCTGGCGGAAGTACAGCACTTGATTCCTGAAAGCCGACGACTCCGTGACATAAAACGTGGTCTGTAGAGAAAACGTAAGCCTACAGAAACCAGCGCTCCCCAGAGCAATGCCGCGTACTTACCTTGAGTAGAGGCAGAAGAAATGAATCAAAGTACCAGAAAATGAAGTCCTCGAGGAGTTCGCGGCGTTTCAAGGCATCTGAGACAGAAACACGGGCTTGTCGCTGTGCGGCCTTCCCTGGCGGCATAAGCCAGTCGCACTCGGACGTACTGAAGCCTTGCAAAACATGGTGCAGGCTAACAGTCTCATGGCGCCGGTAGCTGATAAAGTCTTTAACATCTGCAAGATGCCCTGAGTCAGGTCTTTCGATAACAGAGCAAGCTAACATAGACCTACGACGCAGAACGTGTCTGAGATTTCTATCGCAGCCCCAGAACGCTTTGGGAATCACGGCCTTCGTGATCAATGCGGCGTACCGATAGACCTTGGGCAAAGTATAAGCAACATAGAAAACAGGCTCCTAGGTGCAAATTTACCTCGACGTGACTGCAAGCAAATTCCGCGAATCGAGGTTTATGCCTTACATGCCTCTCTGCTTGAGACATGCCCCGAGCGACAATTGACCTTCCGTTCGAGTCCACAGAGATATCGGCAGCGGATGGTTGAGTGCGGAGTTGAGAGGAATATTCCGACATCATTTCCTACCGGTAGCGCATCGTCAACGGGGAAAGGCAACAGAGAAAAGACAATCGTTACCAGGATAACACTGCTATCAAGTGGTGCACTGTCACTGTCCTTGATCTACAAGTGCAAGTACGGCTAATGAGTACAAAGTGGTATCTTCAATGGGTTAGAGATACCTTTGACGGACAGGTTTTGTCTCGCAGTGGCTTGTATGCACATTTCCCATGCCTCCAGATTATTTTGTCCAGTAGACCTAACACATCCTTCAGACGTTTTGGGGTCTTACACGATCCCTTCGTCTGCAAGTGCTATTGAGACGAGCATAGCGTGCAAACAGAGGAACTCTGACCTTGATCTCATTCTCCCTATCAGAGTACTCCCGGATCTTGAATGCGTCCCTCTTCGACTGGATGGTGGGGCAGAAGGGGCTCGATAGCCCATACTGTCTAGGGAACACGTATTTCGCGAGATGTCTGGCGTTCTCTGCTTCCTTCCTCGGGTCGGGGTCGACGTATTTTTGTTGTCGTCGGGGCTTCTCATATGAAGGCCGTAATCGACTAAGTATGTCTATCATACAATGGAGCCTGTCAGTACTTTTAGGTCAAGCTCAAAACATGAGAACACATACGTTTCGGTGGAAGGCCAATGGCGATGTGTCCGGTATGAGGTACATGTACCGGGCGTGCATAGAATAACCGAACTCTGACGAAGGATACATCTGCGGGGGAGAGCCTAGACCAAGCATCAGACGCGAACATAAATTACGGCAGCGAAATATCGTACTTCACAGTCTGTCGTGTCTGGCTCTTGGAGTGAAGTCCATTGCTAGCAATAGAATTCGCTGAGCGTATGGATTCCTGCAGACGTAAACGCTTGACGGGAGGTTCGTCGTCATGAGGACTCTGGGCTTTGCGCTTCTGTGGGTGGTCCGTCTTAGGCTCAGATCTGAGCACCACCGCGTCTATAGGAGGATTCAAACGGAGGTCTGGGTTTTGAACATATATGACGGGCTCCCCCGTCATTTGGCATAGACAGTCATTCGGCAATGCCACGAATATTGCGGTGTCTGTCAAGAGGCGGAACATAGCATCCGACCCGATTCTGATATCTTGTCATGAGCGAGCGCAGAACGAAGTGATAACGTCGCATACTGACCGCTGTAGGAGTGTCTCCCACTCCGGCGCCTGTAACGCCGTCACAATAGTGTTCACGAAAGGATTGGTGATCCCGCGCGCGCCACCACCACCAAAAGACGAGTTCTTAAATTGAGCGTCAGCACATGGGCCTGAGCCACTCTTCAAAGGGGCCAGCAGACTCACAAGTCGGTACCCAGCCGTTATCACGTTTGACGTTCTACTGGTCGCTTTAAGGAGCAGCTTTACATGTGCTCTTTGAATCACCTAAAACTCGTTCAAATTTTAAGGTGGTATGCTAAGAGACTAGACACGTACGTCGTGCATATCTTCCATAGGTGGAAACACGTCGATACGGCGGCCACATTCTGGGATCGATTTCAGTGCAACATAGGTCGTCTCTATGAGCGACCGATATTCCCGTGAATCTGCGGTTGTGGGAGTAAATCCATAGCCGCCGTGTGCATCCGGATTAAGAGTTTCTCTCAGATAACCCTGCAGGCTCTTGACGCTGTGAAATTGAGCCTCGAGTATGGCGATAGTCAAGGAAGCCCTTGTTTCGTTCGACATTCTCTTCACCGAGTAGTTGAGTGCAACTCAGTTAGGACCATATCGTAGGTATTTCCCTGCCAAAGATGGTAGGAAAGAGGAAAAGATATCGCGAAAAGTGTGGTGGTCGTCGGAGAGGAAGAGAAACGCGAAGTCGACGCGTCCCAGTGCGTCACACTGGTTATGTCGCGTGACCGTGACGCTGTCACCCTTGGCACTGGCAACTCACTCTGAGGCGAAACGCTGCTGCATAAGTTTCGACGGTCTTTCAATGGCACTTGCTAAAGCGTGCACACGGCCTCGGGGGCACCAGCAATGAGTACAGCGTTAACGTTAAATTTATTTCCTTTCTACAACAATACCCATAAGTAAAAGAGGCCGTCAATTTCGTGTCAATGTTCAGTTCGACTCGGAGTCGGTGAACGCCGTGGAGGCGAAACCAACTGTAGAAAGTACAGATATTAGATCCTGTATTCGCCGAAGACAAGGGGGCGCTTACCTTGGGAGTTGGAGGTGTCGAACACCGAGTAGTACCGTTCCAAGAAGGTGTAGCCGTCGATGAAGTCGAGACCCTCGCCGCTGTTGCTTCCGAGCTGTTGAAAGAGAAGAGTGTCAGCGTGTTGTTCCTGGTTTGAAACACTCGAGGGACGCACGTCAGCGACAACGAGGTAGATGCTGTCGGCAGAGCCACCGATGTCAGTGTTGAGAGAGCGGGGCCAGATCTGGGCGTTGGGCGAAAGCGAGAAGGTGGAGCCGCCAATCTCGAAGTTCAGGCTGGACAGGCTGTTGTACTGGCTCTGGGAGATCGAGAGCAGTCCAACACTGTTGTCTTCCTTGGCACCAGTCGCCTTAACGTACTTGTTGTAGGCATCAGTGGCGAGCAGGATCTGATAGATGCAACATGTAGATTAGCACGATTGATGGTACACATAGACGCAAAGGTTGAACTGACGAGAGTGGTACCAGTGTCGACGATTCCGGCGGTGGAGCTCAAGATGGAGGTGCTTCCGTAGGTCACAGTCTGGTCAATACCTGCGAAGAAATGAGACTCGAGGACTCAGATATTGGCAACGCCGCTTACCCCAGTAAGCACTGGCAGGGTATGTGGAGGTGACGGGAGTGTAGACGATGTCGCCAGTGAACTTGTCCGAGTCAGTGCCACCGAAGGTGAGAGTTCCAGTAGAGTCGGATTCTGCGGCAGGCGCGTAGTAGATACCGATGACCTCCGTGGAGATGGTGCCCTGGGAGAGCAGGTTGTCCGTGACGGTGGGAACGGTGTCCGCGTTCGAGACCGTGCCGGAGGTGAGGTCAACGGGGCCGATGCCTATCACAACTTTTGAGCCGGTCTTTACCAGTCAAAACCGTCGAAGAAAATACCTAGAATGCCATCGACACCGCTGAAGCCAGACGCGGACGAGGCAACACCAACACCTTGGCCAGTGATGACGAGGCCATCGGCGAGAGTAACGGTGTCGGTGTCTAAGGGTCATAGATCTGTCAGAAACAACGTTGAAGCCGGTCCAAATTACGCTTACACTCCTCGCCCGAGAAGGAGCCGGAACCGTAGGTGACAGACTATTGATTTGGGAGCAAAAATGTTGAGGACCAGTTGAAGAGTGAACTTCTGGGAAATACTTACTACTGAGCCACCAGTGTCCTTGCTCGTCGAGGTCTTGGTGTACGATTTGTCGGCACCAATCCACGTGTTCGAAGAACCGGTGTCGATCAAGAGGGTGTCTACAGAAAATTGCGCTCAGTACGCGTGGAAGATCTGCGGCAAAAGGACTTACAATCCGTGGCGGGAGAGCCGACACCGACGTTAGCGGTCTATTAATTGGGGCAACTTAATGGCAGGTGCGCTGAATGAGGTAATTTCACAAACGTAGGTAACCACGGCGTTGTCAACGTCGAAGCTGGCTGCGCGCTTGCTGGAGCCTTGCCTCGCCAGTGCCTTCTCCTTCAGGACCTTGGCACGAGCACGGTCAGCAGCCGCGATGGTCCCGGCGCCGGTCGCATTGATCTTGGCGGCGAACGGCAGGGAGATCTTGGAGGCGTCGCGAGCAATGACCGGCTTCGCTTCCACGCTGCTGTAGGAGACAGCGAGGATGAGGAGCGAGAGGAGAGCCTTGGAGGGGAACATTGTTGGAGCTCGTGAGGATCGCGGGGACACCGGGGGTACTCGTCGGGAAGACTCGAGAGTGGAGCAACCAGGATCTTAGCAGGATGCCTTTATACTCCTTCAGAAGGGAACCCTGTTCTATGGACCATCGCGCGTCATCAGGCGCCATTCCGTCCAAATATTCCGAGGTGCTCGATGTCGGGCTGTATAGGACTCTGTATAATCATGGCACAAGATCGCCCAGAAGGATGCTCTGCGGGGGGCAACGGATCCTCGTGGTGCGCGAAAGAGCGAAAAGGCTCAGGCCGCCTAAAGGATGGTGAATTCTGTCCAACCCTTACCATATCCGTATGTTAAGGAAGACTCACCATGTTACAGAATCCAGATGTTGCGGTGATATGGAAGAAGCTTGTCGCTATCTCGGCTCGTTGTCAGTGTTCGTTGAGAAAGTTGGGACACAGCTCGGTGAGAGCACATGTACATGCATGCATGCATCTCTTTCCTACTTCCTGCTCATCGGGCCAGTTGCGGCCAGCAGCGTTCCGGTCATGGCAGAAGCGTAGGAGGGGAAAATGCACAGGCATATTGCTGTGACGCACCAGTGCTTTGTTGATTCTGGTCAACACGGGGTGGCATATCAGTGTTGTATCATTGACCATCTGACCCCCATTTGACGCGGTTGTCTGACTAGTGGACAGTCTGATAGAAACAGAAGCAGAAGGATGCCCCCAGTAGCGGAATCTGCGATATATAGCAGAATAATTATGTGGAGGCAGCTAAACGTCTGAGATAGGACGATTTATGAGAACAAGACGTCATATTCTCGCATCCCGTCTATAGTGCGTTTCTCTCTCCGAGACAGCAAGTAAAGGTAGTCGTGCAGTATGCTACCCTCTCAGGAAATAGCGCGGCAGAGTAGCGTAACAGGCCGGTGAGAGCAGGAGCGACGCCCAAGCAACGACTGCCAGGTTTCAAAGATACGGAGGGTTGTCGGCAAATGCCGCATTTCGCTACCCGCGGCTTTCATAATCCTCATCTCGAACCTCAGCCTCCTCCTCCTCTTGCTCTCGTTTCCCAAAATCTGTTCAAATCGTCGACAGGGTCCAACCCTAGAGCCTTGATTCCAGCGTGTATATTCTGTTACCAGTGATTCGTATCTTCTGCTAAACATAGGCGTCAAAATTAGGGAATCCTTTGCGCCTGCTCTCTTTCAACGGGCCGCCGCACCGTGGTTGCTCACATCGTCGGTTCCGAATTTTGCTTTCGCTCTATTCTCTAGAAAGAGCACCGAGACGGCTCAGGCTGCTGAAAGGTATGCATGCTATTCGGTCGATTGATACCAAATTAATCTATCTGAATTTCTATGCATTACCGCACCGCATTATACATCATGGACTCTTCTCGCTGTCCCAACGCCCATTGAGCTCGCTGTGGTCTCTCTAGGACAACTTCTACGCGCAATTCGGCGTCATTCGGCGTCCTCGGCAGCTCATTGCCAAATTGTGCCTGGTACTGCTCGCCATGTGGACCATGAACCTCTGCCAGTGCGTCCATCACGACTTACTTATGTGCTGCGGACCATCCGAGATGGTTGAAACTTGCATTTAGGTCTCAATAATATGGCGTACACGCTGGATGGATGTGTCGCATGCTCTCACGATACTTAGGCCCATTGTCAGACTCAATGGAAAGAAGCTGTCCTGTTGCTTGCAAACCTTCGAACGGGTTTCAAGGACTGCCGTGGAAAAATGCATGCTGTGTGCTGCCACCTATGCCGTTGCTGCAATGTTGGTAGAGATCCCGCAACAATCGCATGCATCGTAACCTTCAACAACAGCGCTAAATCTCGTCGATCTCGTGGATGACTGGATGCTGCCTGTTACCCAACATCGACACTGTAAACGTTTCTCACGGACACAGGCGTACGCGCGGTGCCCTACAGTTGAGTGCTCGAAACTATGTCATACATCGACATCTGATTGACGTTTGAATAGTGATTCCCTCGCAGCCGCATGTGCAATGATGCGAAGCTCCTGCAAAACATACATCAACAAGCGCTGGATGCCCGGTCAACAAACTGCCCCAAGAATTTGGGCAGTCGACCCTCAAGATCGGACGGTCCTCGCTTGCGGCCATGCATGACCGTCCGCAGAGTAACGTTAACCTCTCCTCATGGTCGACGATACTTGCTGTATGTAACCCGCGGGCGAGACCGTCCAGACAGAGCCATCCAAGCCGCATGCTTGCGTTGGACGAACGCCTTTCTCGACCCTTCCATTGCTCATGAGGTGCGTGCACACACCTCAATTCGACGCTGACACTAAGGTTCTGCGAAGATGGTCTGCGTCTCCGTCGAGCAACGGGTCGCACCAAAAAATCCGCCGACGTTGGTCGCGCCTTGTCCAGCGCCATCCTGTCGACATAGTGCGCCATACAACTTGTACCCTGGTGTTTCGTCTTGGCACAGGCAGCCCAAGGATCCCCCAGCATCAAGATGGCGAGCAACTTCTACAGGTCGAAACCTAGGCTGATCATGGTGTCATATGTCGACTGCGAAAGTCGAAGGACCTGCATGCCGTTGTCTTTCGGCGGGGCATACGCAATCACTGCTCTCCATTCTCTCCCTATTGTGCACCGACTTGCCGTACGTGAACTGCTGGGCCGCATGGTCAGGTACTGTAGTTGAGTTCTTTCATTCTGCCCGGCAGTAACATACGCAGAACATACGTATGCGCACTTATATATCGCTTCCAATTTATGTCGTCCATGTGCGGTGTGTGCCCTGTGTACAGGTGAGCGCGAGCAACGCTCTCGGTCCTGGGCCTGATCAGAGTCAACGACCGTAGAAATCCGTTACATTGAGGGAGAATCCTGGGAGAATCAGTCGATTATCTTCAAGACTGCCTCGTCCGCACTTTTCCGCTTTTTTCCATCGCCCTTCCCTCTGCCGTCTTTCCCCTTGCGATCTGGCCGAGCGCCCTTGGGGGGTTTGCCTTCCGCCTTATTCCGCCCACTCTTCTCCTTAATCGTTGTCCCGGATATTGCCCCTGGTCGGCGCGGTTCGCGTAGCTTGAACGGCTCCCCCTGGTGCGTTTTCTTCGGGCGTTTCTTGGGCCGACCTGCGTCTGCGTCGGCTGGGGGAGCGGAGCCTGGACTGGCCGCAGCTCTCGCGGCTACTTTCGCGGCCTGAGCCTCTTTGTACGCCTTGACCTTGTCTTTTTTCAGCTGTCTTATCTTCTTTAGTTTTTCAAGCTTGGTTTTCTGTGTCCCGAAGTAACAGCGGCGTCAGAAAAAAAACCAGGACGGGGAGGCATGGAGGACGCACGCGTTTTTCAGCACGTTTTGAGACGGGGGCACCTTCGACGGGAGGAGATGTGGGCCTGGGCGTGAGGACTTGGCTGACGACGTCCCATGCATCGTCGTCCGCGCCTGCCTTCTTTGCTGCCTTGACAAACTTTTTGAAATGGCTTATATGCGCCTGGGGACAGATAATTAATGGTGTAACGGAGGGATTTAATATCAACGCACTCTAGACGCGATATGCGCCTGCTGCATGCCCTCATTTTTGAGGAGTTTGTCGGGACAGACCAGACACGCTTGTATTAACGCGTCTTGAGGCGTGGGGTATAGTGGGTTTAGGAGAGCAGCGGATACGGGTATAGGCGGTCGAACGTCCGGTTCACCGTCGTCGTCGCCAGAGTCGGAGTCGTGTTCACTGTCTTCGCCGTCGAGCTCGCGGTCGCCGTCCTCGTCCTCGTCCTCCGCATCTTCACCACTGCCTTCCTCGGAAACATCCTCATCCTCAGCTTCGGCGTTCCTTTTTCGCTTTTTCAGTCCCCCACCCACTCTTTCGTCCTCCGCACTCGCCTCACTGCTGTCCTCAGACTCGTCGTCCGACTCAGACTCGTCCGAATCTGTGTCTTGCATGCCGAGCACTTCCTTCATATCGTCGTTCAAGCCGAGTTCCTCTTCCTCCTCCTTCTTTCGGCGACGCTTTTCAACGCGTTTGAACATGGTCTAGAGTGCCGGGAGGTAGTGCAGACAAAAGTTCAGATGTGATTGCTTTTATCTTAGGTGCACTTTATGTAGCAGCACAGAAATAATTTCGTTCCGCGTCGGAGATGAGTGTCGGATCTCGGAGGGGAAAATAGTGACAATTTCATTGAACGCCAAATTATTTGGAGTCTACAGCGACCACCTATGCACCGACGTTGTCTTCAATCCCTTTCCAGTGGCCCTGCGAGCCCATGTCTTAACCAGGCTGGACCGTCATCTCGCGCATGTCGCTCTATATCGACACAAGGAGCGCGTAAACCGCCCCGCTCGCAGGACGCGGACGTGAATAAGGCCCATGCTCTGCTCACGGAGTTCACGAAGCGTGCAGCGCGCCCGGAGAACTATGGACTCAAGGAGACGAGGATCAGGGGAAGGGAGGAGGTGGAGCTGAAGAAAGCCGTGACTGCCAACAAATCCTTGCGCTTCCCGTCGAATGAGAAGCTGAGCTTCGTGGGGCACGACCGCGAAGCTCACGACGAGGAATTTGACGCGCCAGATCTGTCCATTGAGCCTGGCGCACTCGTGGAGATACGACGGTACGTTCACTGTAATCTGCAATATGCACAATGTCTGATGCCGCCGTAGAAACGAAACGACCACCCAAGGCATTGTGGTCGGGGAGGAGTTTGCGTTCCAACGGTGGCATGTTCGCACTCTGACGGAGCGTGGCGAACTTTGGAGCCATCTCCGTGGGGACATCATGTTTGCGATTCCATCCTTCGTCTCACCCGACATCGTTTCCCGCTGCGGTTTCGAGGAGATTCCCCAGGATGCAACCGAGACTGCAGCGCGCGTGGAACTCGTTAAACGTATGAACGACTTCCGGAAGAAATTGTACGCCGAGAGGTGTACAGTTGGCATCCGGGCCCCCTCTACGCTTTACCAGCAGCTGAGACACCCGGATCCACAAAAGTGGTCTAAGGTCACAGTGAAGGAGGTGGCCGACATCATAAATCCTGGGGCCAACCACTCGATAATCAGCATCTTCGCCGTGCACAAGCTCCTCATGGACGCTAGCGAGCAGTTTGTAGCGGACACGACCAAGTACCGCGCGAGCCAGACTTTCTATGTCCGCCCGGAGGCGGATTTAAAGGCGATCCAGGCGGTCGCAGCGATGTCTCGGGAAAAATCTTCGTATCTGAAAGTGTTCGCGCAGAAAGTCCGGCGCATAATTGCGGAGAACAAGCAGCGGACGCTGGACTCGTGGTCGGAACCCCCCACAGTCAAGCCGTTCGACGTACCCGTGTTCAACGAAACAGACGCTCTCATCATCCGATTCCTCCTACAATGCTTACACATGAAACGCTCTATCCAGATTGATCGACATGAGGTTCTACTCTCATCTGTGCTGAAGCCTATCCGCGACTGGAAGCAACCGATCGACCGTTGGATGGCCCATGACGTTCTTATAGAGCTCGGCGTCTTGGCTCCATGGCAAGACATTAGCTTCATTTCCCACTCGCGCAATAACGCGGAGAGCTTGGCGAATATCCACAAAACTCCGGTTGCGCATGTCTCCGATGGGCCTAGCGTATCGCCGCCTTCCGATGGTCTCTCTGCGACAGATGAGGTGGAGTCTATACGGCACGACTTCGGCGACTTGCGTGTCTATGTGATAGATGGAGAAGGTGCACAGGAGCTGGACGACGGTCTTTCCATAGAGCCCGTCCCCACGGATCCTGGGTCGTTCTGGGTACACGTCCACATAGCAGACCCGACTGCTCACTTCTCCCCGAGCCATGAGGCTGAGCGGACCGCCCGCAAACGGATGGAGACTCAATACCTCATCCACGATTCCGTGCCCATGTTGCCCGCGTCGCTCGTCGAGAAGTCCAGTCTGGGCAACGCGTCGGCGTTGGGACAGCCCGAGAAAGTGATGACCTTCAGTTTCCGGGTGGCCGCTGACGGAGAAATGGCCGACTACAACGTTAGGGCTGGGATCGTCAAAAATCTCCACACTCTCACATATAACGCGGTTAACGCAGCGATGGGCTTCCCTGACGTCGAGGAAGTGAAATATCCCTTCGGTAACGCGCCGCCACCCGACACGCCTGCCAATCTGGACGACCAAGCCCGACGCGATCTGTCGAACTTGCTAACAGTCGCCCGCGCGATGCAGCGCAAGCTGTACAACAACAACATCTTCTGCTGGGGCAGTCCTGTGGCTGAAATCAGTATCCGTCCAAAACCGTTGCCCTCAGTGCCCATCCACGCTTCACAGCCGCACATCTCGCGTGGTTTCCCTGACATCACATATGCAGTGCTTCCCGCTCTGTTCCCCTTCACAGGCGCCAATGGAATCGTCGCCGAGTGCATGAAGGGTGCTGCGCGCGCCGCTTCTATGTTCTGCCGCGACCGTGGTATACCCGTGATCAGGCGCGCATCCACGCAACCGCACGCGATCAGTGAGGAGGCCACCGCCGACCTCCTTGCCCGCCGCGACGCGTACGGACAGGTGGACTTCCTCAGCACTCTGCAGGCTGATCTCATGCCTGGCGACAGCGGGTACACGCTCGAGCCTGCCGAACATTGGCTGCTTGGTGTCCGGCCCGGGGAGGGGTACACCCGCGTCACTTCGCCTCTGCGACGATACGGGGACCTGGCAATGCATTGGCAGATCAAGCACGCCCTCCTAAACCCTACAGCACCGCCCCTCTTCTCCACGGAGGAGCTTGAGGTGCTTGCCGCGGACATGAGCCTCTACGAGAGTCGCAGGAAGCAGCAGCAGCGGCCGCACCAAGCATTCTGGCAGCTGTCGTTCTTGCGGAGGTGGATGGCAGATCCGCGAGGGCATAAAGACGTTCCGGATCCGCTGGAGCGACTTGTGGGCATAGTGGGCACGCGTCTGAAAACGAACTTGTCCTCTCGGGACTCGCAGTGCAAGCTTGTCGTGCCAGAGATCGGGCTTCAGGGCATTCTTAGAGCCCCTGCGCTATGCACGGATATTTTACTGGGCGACCAGCTCCCCGTCAAGTTGGACCAAATCACTTTGGGCGCCACACCTCAGATGTGGTTTGAGAGACGATAGACGTTAAGCGCGGTCGATACTTACAACTACCCCTCCTCAATCTCCCTGTCGATACGATATAACGGTATAATATAATTAAATATTGCAGTCTTTCTGTCTTTTTGTGTCCAGACCACTCGAGTCTCGTAGGTGCATCGCGAACGAGGCGAATGGTGCGAGGTGTATTTGCGTTTTACGTAACTCTCATATGGGCCGATTTCAGTATATTTCGGGTGTAGAAAAAGGTGAAGAACTTTGTGACCGGTTTACACGGTTCCACGTCTCTTCGTTCCCTCCACCACAACACAGGGCGAACGCAAGTCTCTGGCAGCCATGGCCTTCAATGGCACATCGATTCCCTTAGCGCACGAATACCTGGCGAAAGCGCAGTCCTTTATTTCGGAGACGCCAACGTCGCGTTTGGCCTTGCTCACAGCCGTCAACATACCCGTCCTCGTCATTCTCGCGAATGTGCTCTGGCAACTGGTTCGTATCTCTTGACATATTGGTTGCGGGGAGAGACTGATGCTTCACTTGGCCTCCAGCTTGCACCACGCGACTCCTCGAAACCACCCGTCGTATTCCACTGGATTCCGTTCTTTGGCTCGGCAGCGGGGTACGGCGACGACCCATTGAATTTCTTCTTCAGCTGTCGTGAGAAGGTGTGTCTAGCATCGCACCGCTTGCCGATCCCTCCCACAACTGACAACCCGGCTTAGTATGGCGACGTGTTCACGTTCATTTTGTTCGGCCGGAAAGTGACCGTCACGCTTGGTGCCAAAGGAAACAATTTCGTCCTGGGCGGAAAGTCTACCGCATTTTCGGCGGAGGATGCATACACTGTGCGTCGACATTACCACTTCATGCATTTTCCTCTGACACTGAGTAATTCTTCTAGCATTTCACAACACCAGTCTTTGGCAAGGACGTCGTCTATGACGTACCCAACGAGCTGTTCATGGAGCAGAAAAAGTTCGTGAAAGTCGGCCTATCGATGGAGAACTTCAGGACATATGTTGGGATGATAGAGGAGGAGGTTGAGGATTTTCTTCGGTCAGACCCCGCTTTCAGAGTCTTCCAAGACAACGACATCAACGAATGGGGCTCGTTCGATGTGACCACTGTCCTTGCGGAAATCACCATCCTCACGGCTTCGCGCACACTACAAGGCAAAGAGGTCCGGGATAATCTGGACAAGTCGTTCTCCGGGCTTTACAACGACCTCGACGGAGGATTTACGCCCATCAACTTCCTTTTCCCCAACTTGCCCCTTGAGAGCTACAGGAAGAGGGACCGTGCCCAGAAGAAGATGAGCGACTTCTATGTGAAGATCATCGAGAACAGGAGGAATGGCGATGGCGACGTACGTGCATCCCTCGTATTAGATATTGCGTCCCCAGCTAACAGTTGTCCGTTCAGCACGCCCAAGACATGATTGCAGCCCTCATGAACCAGAAATACCGTGACGGAAGATCCCTCAAGGACCACGAAATCGCGCACATCATGATTGCTCTGCTCATGGCGGGCCAGCACACGAGCTCAGCTTCTGGATCGTGGACCCTTCTTCGCCTTGCCTCCAGGCCCGATATTGCGTAAGTCATCTTTTTTTTAGCTCCTGCTCTAACACTGATCATATGGGACTCGACAGTGAGGCTTTATACCAAGAGCAGGTCAAACACTTTGCAACCCCCGACGGCAAGCTTCGCTCTCTGTCATACGACGAACTACGGGAGCTCCCCCTCCTCGACGCCGTTATCCGCGAGACCCTCCGCCTCCACCCGCCCATCCACAGTATCATGCGCAAAGTGCGCCACGATGCTGCCGTTCCCGCAACCCTTGGCGCGCCCTCCAAAGACGGCACCTACATCGTCCCGAAAGGCCACTTCGTGCTCGCCTGCCCCGCTGTCAGCCAAACAGACCCGCTCGTGTGGAAGAACGCGCTGACCTGGGACCCCGCGCGGTGGAGCGACCCTGAGGGCGTTGCGCAGCAGGCATACGACACGTACACCGACGTCAACGGCGAGAAGATCGACTACGGATTCGGTGCGGTTAGCAAGGGTACTGAGAGTCCGTACCAGCCGTTTGGTGCCGGTCGTCACAGGTGCATTGGCGAGCAGGTATGTTCCAACCGTTGTGCGTGACGAAATGTTTCCCGTGCTGACACGCAGAAAATAGTTCGCCTACCTGCAATTAGGCACGATCATCGTGACTATCATCCGGAATATGGAGCTGCGCTTGACCGACCGCTTCCCCGACAACAACTACCATGTAAGTGTCTGGAATAGCGGCTTTCGTTTCCTGTGTTAACCTGAGACGCAACAGACGATGATCACCATGCCCAAAAAGCCTCGGACCATCAGCTACAGGAGGCGCAAGTTCGATTAGATTGTGGCTCCTACATACTATACACCTCTATGTACCGCTGTCGGCGTAGAATAATATTTGGAATTTTTTATCTACTTTATACGGAGTCTTGTGCAAGCTTGAAGAGAGAAGAGAGGAGGACGTTGCGCAAGGTCTCTCGCGGCGAAGTCCTTTTTCACACGCACTACTGGACGCGTTCACCAGCACGGTTGCCTCTACATCTCTAACTGCTGCAGTCATGTCGACGTCCTTACCGGTCCTATTTCTCCTAGTAATTGCTGTCGGCCTTATGGCCTGCGCCTGGCTTTTCGTTCCCAAGGGACCCCACCAAATGTACGCCGCTTTCCTGCCTCATGCGAACACAGGCTCATATATCGTCTGCGCAGTGTCATTCGGACGAGCATCATGCTCACCCTTGCCGCGTGCTATCTTATGTGGATGATCACGTATCTTGCGCAAGTGCACCCACTGGAAGGTATGAGCTCACGCCGAAGACTGTTGTTCCAGCAGCTCACTGATATTGGGCGCATACAGCACCCCGGAAATCGTTCAAGGCCGGCGCAGTAGGCCACTGAGTATGGGTGCACCGGTCGACTACTATTACACGTACGTCTGTGCACTCTTTCGCATTATGATCCATTGCTTATACGCTTTGCCAGTTCTGTAGCATTTATTGCATTAATGGGAGATATTACTGCATACAAACATACTTAAGACCCTTAGTTAAAGAAATTAGGGAGGTACCGCGACGTCTGACCCGTCTTCGTCCTTCCAGTCAACCTCCTTCCCCCAGTCACCGTCCTCAGTCCCTTTGATATTGGCCCAAGGCTTAGCATCCTCCGGCCAGTCGTTAGACCCCCAACCCTCCCCTTCCTCTCCAGGCCACTGATCAGCAGCGTCCTCTTCATCGTACAGTTCCCGCCCACTCTCTTCGTCTCTCTCCACGTCGCTGTCGCCCTCCAGAACGGTAGAACTCCCCCCGGAATCACCGGACCAGCTTTCGAAAGGATCCACAGATACGTCGCCCACGCTTACGGGTTCCCATGAATCCATGTCCTGCTCGACGACGCCCACTAAGCCCACCCTCCAGCCACACCGTGACTTGGCTTCGCCCTTGAACAACTCGAACCGCTCGTCCTGCTCGACGGCTTGAATCAGTCGCTCAAGCCACCCTCCGCACAAGGTCGACACGTTCTTGTCGAACCACAGCTGTTCAATCGGAGCGAAGGCTTCGCGGGACGCAATCATCGACTTCCAGACTGCATCCGCAATTTCTGCGACTCCTGCCGGCTTCTGTGCCAGCGGGTGTGCGGTGTGCTGGTGCGTCGCTAACAGCTCGTGTTCCTGTTGCGACTCCTCTCTGTTGTCCAATACAGCCTGTCGTCCCTGCGCGCGCTTCTGCACCGACTCCTGGTCGTCTCGTCTTCTAAACTCGGCGTTCTGGCTCGCGCCGCCAAGCTCTGCATCGCGTCCCCATGGGTCGTCTTGCACCGCTCTGCCCGTAGTCTCCGTAATGACGTCATAGCCCCATTGCTCTGCTACGGTCGTGCACCATTCCTTGAACTCCTCGACGGTCCACTCAAATTTGTGGTCGCTATGCCGGAAGACCCTGTCGGTGCGGCCAGTGGGATCCGGAAACCCATTGCGCTCTGTGACGCCCGGCGGCGTGAATCGCGCATTGAACGTGTACGAGGGCGTCGTGACCAAAAACAAGCGCGGGTGGTACACCCCCAGCAGCATGTCAGCGAATTTCGGCAGCACGTCTTCCGGCAAGTGCTCGATTCTGCGGGCGCATCACACATTCAGCTCGTCAGCGCCAAGAAAATATTGTGGCGTAGCGTGGTGTGGCGTACGTACACTTCAGTCGAGACGATGCACTCGAAGTCCATGAACGCGGGGTTGAACACCTCGAGCCCGCCCTTCCAGATCTTCGCCTCCAGCGGCTCCCAGCGCACTACGTCCTCGTCCTCCTTCGGCGGCGCCGTCGCCTCCACGGCAAACCCGAGATCGGGCTCCAAGACATCGAGGCCCGCGATGTCCGTGCAGTGCAGGTTCGTGAACTCCTCGGGGTAAGCGGAGGCGGGAGACACGGGTGTCGTGCTGTTCGTCTCGTACTCCGGGCGGAGGTAGAAGGCGGGCTGCGAGAGTGCGCGCAGGAGCTCGCCCTCGCCACATCCTACGTCGACTACCTGCGTGCGCGTACGATACCCATGAGAATGTAATATTTAACCTTCACTTTGGATTTTGAAAAGTCGTACCCGAGTGACGTTCTCGCGCCTGAGGATGTCTAGCACCCAAATCCGACGTTGCTGGTACAACGGAGGGAAGAATCTGACCTCTAACGGCGCGCTGCTTTCCTGTTCGTGATCTTCTTCCAGTATAGCATCGTCCTCCATGATATGCAAGGAAATAGTGTTCGTGAGGGAGGTAAACTAGTGTCAAGCTCGATTATCAGCTATCTTTTGTACTTTCCTCGATCTAAGGACACGAGGAGGACGCGAGGCGAGGCTTCCGCGCCGGTCCACGAGGCTACCTACCTGCAGATTCTTGAGATCTACGATTTAATTATGAAGTTTCTTTGCAGGCGCCTATAATACGAAGCGCCCGCTGTAGCTTGGGGGGAAGGAAACGACGCGGTAAGAAACCGGCGAGTCTGGACGAACTAGACTCGCGTCGGACCACGAGCATCTTCGACGAGCCCACGAAAAAGTCTGAGCGAACAATAATTTATTGAACGATGCAATTAATTGTAATGGGCGAAGGAGAAAGAGACAGTGAGACTAGGCTGTACATAAAAGAAAGTCGTGGATTACCCAGGGCCCAAAGAAGGAGAAATAATTGCAGAGAGCGTTGCAAGATAGGACGATGGTAATAACTGTACGGAGGCGATGGGCAGAGGAACGAAACCATAGTACATACTTATGATTTGAACAACAACAGACAGAAAACAGACACCACGGTGCGGTGAGGTGGGTCGTGGATCGTGATGGAAACATTACATATGGTACAGTCTAGCGTAAGCAGCCGGGAGCGTCCAATCGTTCAGGATGTGTGGTAGGTGGGAGAGCAACTGGAGACGCGCAGTGGGTGGTATAGTTGCAATTGGCAGTAACAGACACAGACAGCCCAGAGAGGATGAAGGAGATAATGCATTAGACGAGTGCAGCGGATTGGAGATAGCCTCGGAAGATGGAGTCGCGAACGTTTCCGATGATGCTCTGGGTCGTTTTCGTGTCCTGCGATATTTTGGTTAGCCGGTGCATGCAGTGCCAAAGACACCATGAGACATACCACTACGCTGGTCAAATGTGTGTACAGCACGCGCTTGTTCTCGTTGTTGCGACGATGGACCTATCAAACGTAAGGCGTTAAGCAGCGTTCGCACGGCGTTCACGGAATGAGACGCACCTGTAAGAAATGCGCGCGGAAGTAGTTGACAACAGACTCAAAATCGTTCGGGCGATTGCCAAAGGACGTGATACTGCACAACTGTAAGTACAACTGGCTACGGCGGTGAGATATGTGAGATTATACGCACTATCGTTGAACTTTCATGCCCTTGTCAATTTTCTTTTTCAGGAGATCTATCTTGTCTACAAAGCTAGCATTTAGCCTAGAGTCCAATGCATATAGATCTATTAACTTACTTAGGAACAACACGAGATGCACATTCTTAAGCAGGGGGTTGGAGCAAATTTGCGTGAAAAGCTGGAGAGAGTCGTCTATTCTGTTCGTTCGTGAATCTTCGTCGAGGTACTACAGAAAAAGTATTAGCCAGCCGTTCAAAGTCGTTTTTTCCTAGATGAAACCAATGAAGAATATCAACTTACTTGATCAAATGCACTAATGGGAGCTACGAAAATAATGGCGTTTGCGTCGTCGAAGTACGGGACCCAGGAATGCCGCTGGCCGCGGGCACCACCGACATCGAAAAGATGCCAGGTGACGGCCTTGCCGTGGATATTAACATCGAAGAAATGCTCGGCGACACCCATGGTCTGTATGCGCGCATGAAGGATGTCATCTGCAGCAAGCGTTAGGAATGGTCAGCGGCGAGATAAGAAATAGAACGTACCGGTGGAAGGTACGTAATTGCGGGAGGTGATGCGGACGAGATCGTTCAAGAAACTGTTTTAGGGAACCAGATGTCAAAAGACGACGCGAAAGAGGGAGGAAAAAACGCGTACAATTCAGACCATTCCTCGAGCCTCAGTTTGCGCGTGGCAATGAGACTCTTGACGATGGGATGGCTCCACAACTGCTGGATGTCCTTCTCGGAGTAGTCGAGCATAGTTGCAACGTCCTCCACGAGGTCATCCATCCCTTCATCTTCGGTTGCGAAGCTGCCACGGCCACTACCTCCGCGGTCTTTGTCACCCCACTGGGCCTTCAAACTGCTGTTTTCCACAGCACGGGCTTGCCAGCCGCTGCGGACATACACTCCGCCCTTGCCGGACCCTGCGGCCGGAACACCACCGTTAAGGCGATGCGCGAGGTGCTCCTCGGCACCAAGGAGAAGCGTGAGCCGAATGCGAAGATACGAAATTTCAGCTTTGTACTTCTCCTTCGTAGTCTCGCCGGCCTTTGGGCTAGACTCAGCGACGACCGTGTGCGAGGATCGGGTGGTTTGTGAGGTACGACGAGAGCCGGGGGTAAGCAGGGAGGCAGTAGGAGACGGTTGGTTGGCAATAGAAACGGGAGTGCGAAGGCCAGGTACAGGCGAATCTTCTTCTTGTAAGAGAGGGTCGTTTTCGTCGTCAATATCACCCCAGACTTCGAGGGTCGAAAGGATCTGCTTTACAGAGCGTAGCACATTGAAGTATATGACTATTCTCCAGGAGATGCGCTCGGATTCCAGCGAGCCGGGGCTGTACATGAGCTGGAATTGCTTCTGGAGGGTGCTCTTTCCAGACTCGGATTGACCGAGAAGAAGTAACTGACGCGACGTCAACAGTGAGCGGATACACCTCTAATAACACGAAGAAAGAGGCAGACCTTGACATCGCTTTTCCTTTTCTTCAGTTTCTCGCGTTCCTGACGCAATTCCTCGTCTATCTTTTCGGATATGCGCTTCGCGTTTGCCTCTCGCTGAAGTCTGGCGCGACGCTCAGCATCTGTCTCCTGCGGCGGAGGGCGAAGAGCGAGGGTCAATGGGTCGTCCTGGCTGTAGATTGAAGGGGTGCGGTGTTGAGCACGCAACATGATGGTAGGAAGAGAGGAGAGATCTGAGGGTCAGACGTATCGGAGCGCTGTCCATAAGAGACTTAAGCTTCCGGCCACGTGGGTCTTTACCGGGTTTCACGCCGCAGCGTCAAAGTTCGGCCATCTCTTGCTTAAAGTCTCGCCGTCAACATGGTCCGTTCGTTCGTTCTCAAGTGTTCTGTTGTAAACTGATGTGATAACTAGTCGGTAACGCTGCATACGACGCACGGTGAACTCAAGGTATGTAACTGTTGCTTTTTTCCCCGTGTCAAACAAACCATTATTGCAGATTGAAGTATTTTGCGAGGCCGTTCCAAAGGCCGCAGAGGTGGGGCGACACTCGTGTTCTCGGCCACAGAATCCTATCTTATCATCACACAGAACTTCCTCGCGCTCTGCGCATCTTCTTACTATGATGGATGCATTTTTCACCGCAACATCAAAACCTTTATGATCCAAACCGGCGACCCCACCGGTGGTGGCAAAGGTGGCCAAAGCATATGGGGGAAACCCTTCCCCGACGAAATACGATCAACACTCAAAGTACGACATCTCGTATTCCACTCCCATGCATCTAATTGAGTGTGCTATTCAGTTCAATGCGCGTGGAATGGTGGCCATGGCCAACTCCGGCCCAGACACCAACAAATCACAGTTTTTTGTGACATATGCAAAGCAGCCACACCTCGATGGCAAGTACACCATCTTTGGAAAGGTAATAGATGGGGCCGACTCGACGCTCGATGCGATGGAACGTGTGCCTGTGAACAACAAAAACCGACCGCTCAGTGAAATCAAGTTGACGCATGTGAGCTTTATCTATCGCGTCAGTCTCTGATGCTAGTACTGATGGACCCCTTGTGCAGGTCACCATACACGCGAACCCCATCGCTGACGCTGCGTTAGCATCGCGGTGAACGTTCGCTATCCATTGGATGTATCTCATTTCCAGCATTCAAAGCCGTCGGGCCACGCTCGTGTGTCGTTGCGATTGAAGATGTCTCGGCCGTCCACGACTTTCATCGCCTTTGCCGATCTCTTGAATGCCGATCGTTTCATTCTACACCACATGCACCGCTTGCTGAAGCTTGCATCTCAGCGCCTAGTTGGGAAGGATAAGATGGGAAGGATTCTGGCCCTGGAAGGATCTAACGTTCTAACCTCTAAGCACTTATCTTGTCGATCACGATCGGCTCGTTCGTTCGTGGGCCTTGGGATATAAACTTTTATCTTGTAGCCGCCGAATAGCAGTGGTATACTATACCCTTCTCCATGTGTAGGCCAGTCATCGGTATACCGCGACTACTTGAACTTCCCGTCTGCATCAGTATCTTACGCGTCTGGTCTGCAGTTCATGCATGTATGGCGTACAGCTTCCAAAAATACAACTTCGAGCCCTCTCGAACATCTCGACGTCTACGAGATCCAGAGTGAGCGGATCAACATACCCCCAAGAGCACCTTTGCGAGGATTGCCGGTACCCGTATAGGTACCCGGGTTCGGGCCAGACTACCGCTTGATGAAACCCACCAGCTCTTTCTGCAGTTCTCTCTGTCGCCGCGCCTTCTCAAGGTTATCAAGGCTGCGCAAGTCGTAGACAATGTCCCGCGTCTTCCCAAAATAGACCTGAGTTGAAACAACACCGCGGTCAGTGAATGAAAGGAGAGATAACCTGGAGCTGTGCATGCATAGCAAAGTAACATATACACACCTCCTGCAACAGGTTCCGCATTTTGATCTCCATCTCCTCTATCATCTTCCCGGTGTTCGTGATGTGGGATGAGGAGTCCTGCAGTGGCCAATCCTGCTCCGTCTTGACAGCATGCGTCAGCATTCAGGCAGGCAATCCAAGGGCAACACAACAGTAGATGGAGCGTCAGGCCCCGGGAACTGAATGCACGAAACTCACCTGTCGCGTCATGCTCCCACTCAGGCTGACTTCGCCATCTCGTTTCCACCCATTATCACCAGCGTGCTTCTCGCCCTGCTCCTTGCCGGTGCCTTCATTCCCTTTCCTGGTGAGGAGCTGCAGCATGATTGTCGAGGTGAGTTTGTAATGCGCCTGCCGCCCGCGCTCGGCGGTCTCGAATACGTGGATGGAATCCCACGAGCCCGAAGGTTCATTCGGACTTGACGGTGTCATAGCTGGAAACCGAATTGAAGGACATCAGCTACCTCAGCCCCAGCTGTGCGATGCTCCACTCACTTTTCTTTAGTAGCACGACACCGGCGAACCCGCCATCATCCAGATCCCACAGGTAGACGGACGATACACCGCCCTCATAGTACCTGCCCCGGAAGTCAATGGCCACAGCAGGTCAGATACGGGCGAGGATAACATACAGTTCCCGGTAGGTGTCAAACGCTTCGTTTGCGGTGATCTCGAGTTTGCGGAGCTTGGGAGTGGGCACGGTCCCGTCTTCCAGTGGGGGGTCGTATTCGTTGGACCAAGGCGATCTAGAGATGGACGAGACAATAAATACGCGCCATTCTGTATCATGTACAAGCATGCCCTCCAAAGGGCCTACAGGTAATGCACAAAGCATTTCCACCCGTACCCGCCACCCAGACGCGTACCGGCTTCCTGTGCACGGACTCCGCTCACCTATAGCTCTCCCCATCGCGATTGTAATCGCACGCTAAGTAGTCCCTGCCCGTTGCATGGTCCGTTTTCAGGGCTAAAGGCTGGTCGACGCTCCCCAAGAGATCGTCTGCATACTCCGGGCAGATATCGACGAGCGCGGCTACGTTCTCCTCGACGCGGGTGGGCGGGAGCCGCCGCATCAGGTCAAGCATAGAATCGACAAGGTCTGCCATGGTGGAAATCAAGAGTTTGGCAGCAAGATATGCGCCTTCAGATTTCAGACACAGTAAAGAGTCGTATACCGGTCTGCGTTATTTAGCAGAGCGGCAGGTTGAGAGAAGGATCATCTGAGCATCGCACGCGCGTGGCAGTGACTTCCATAAACGGAACACCAAGTACGGTGCTGACCTTTTTCTGAGGAAATTCGCATCTATAGCAGCCTACATAATTTATCTCAAGCATTATTATAGAGGCATGCGGTGGAGTGCAGAGTCAACACTTTCTAGCAGAATTAAATTATGAATATTATTACTGGAAAAGGCCGTCAGTGGAACTGAGCATTATCCACTAAGATATGGCATGAAAACGCACATGTACTTCATGCAACGCGTCTGGTCAGCTTATTGCGGGGTGTGTGCCAGCTTCCAAGTCACGGTGACTAGATTCACCACTTGATCTCGTTATCCGCATGATCTCGGCGGTCTCCTCGTCGTCATAAACGTTGCATTCTGTTGTCACCGTGACCTGAAGAGGATTGTGCGGGTCATTACATCTGCAAAACGGGAAAACGCTCGCTTAGCTCTCAGCGCTCTCAGCGTTCTCAGCTGTTGTCAAGTCTGGCAGAGAGGTTGAGAATGAGCTGAGAGCGATTGAGAGGTGCCACGTGGGCAAATCGTGCCTTGATTCCTCGAACACTTCGACAGCCATTTCCTCGCATCTACGCAGCTCAACAGGTGCAGCCCGCTAATCCAGGACTACATATTACACTCAAAATTTTCATGTACAGCATGAGCACAGTATCTAGGCAAATACACATGTAACAAAGTAAGGACATAGACGAGGACCGACTGCAAATGCTGTTCGTCTGAATCCAGCGGACACAATCGCAAAAAACACATTAGGACGAGAATATGATGGGATCGGGCGGCGAGGCAAATTAGCGAAGGGCACGAGGCAGTTGAGAGTGTTGAGAGCTGCTCTCAGCAGCTCTCAATTCCGGGATGGTCGTTGAGAGAGCTGAGGAGCTGAGAGGCTTGTCAGCAGCTCTCAGACGCTCTCAGCCACCACGATTTTTTCCTGATGTAGAGGCACCAAAGGAAGAAAAGGGATAGCACACGCACCTCCATATCCTCGGGAGTATCAGGTTTATCTGAATGGGCCGACGAGAACCACGAAGGGAGTCTTGGCCTGTGGTCCCGTATTCCAGGGTATGCCACACGGGGAACGTCGCCGGAATAGTTGGATCGTGAGGGTCCACTGCCGGTGGAATGGTCAAAGTATGCGCCTCGGTCGTTGATAGCGGCCATTTCCGGTGAATGGTGGTTCATTTGCATGTTTGGACTCATGCCACTATCTAGGGATCTCCGAATCCCGAGGGTCACTGGCACTTTCCGAATCGCTGCAGCTGCAGTCGGAGGGGTGACTCCGCGGTCGGTCACCCAGAAAATCGCGACGGAGTTGCATATAACCTTAAGGAGCGTGACGGCGTTCAGTGGGCGATACGGGTTCGAATTTATGGAGGATACGCACGTCCGCCCCGCAGCTGCCTAGACACACCCAACCCAATTCTTTTCCGTGCATAAGATTTAAAACAAGGATGTTGGCCTATGACGAAGGATAAGCTTCTAATGCTACACGATCATCAAGAGAGAAAATAAAGCACGGACCGTCGATGTCGTGAGTGCGATGCCAGAAGCACTATTTTGAAAGTGAGTATGATAAATGTAATGAATGGCCGCATTATCACATACACAAGGGTCCGCATTGCGACGCGTCGCAGCTTATGGTTGAAATGCTGCGACCGGAATAGTGGCCATAGGAAGAGGGACGTCAACAAAATATTCACGTATCTGTGCATCAAGTCCAGATCACGTAAAACTAGGTCAGTAAATGAGAAACAGAACCATGGAACTACAACGCACAGGTCATATGAGACAAGGGGTATCGACGCTAAAGGTCTAAGACCAATTACGCAGGTGCCATTAGGCCTGAACTCGTGAATCCTTCCTGTACATTAACGAAAATAAACGTAAGTGTCCTGCTCGACATGCGATACGGTAGACTGAGACGCACCGACGAGTAATAAAGCTATGATGGCGCTATACACTACAATGGTGAAAGCACAAACGATATAGACAGGGGACTTGAGGCGCCTGACTCCCGAAATCGGTGACCATACGATGTGCAATTTCTCGACTATATATCGATAGCGTTAGAATGTTGCTCCATAGAGGTGCTAGTTGAACATACGGAGGAAGAGATATATAAAGACTTTTGATGACGCGTAGAATCCAATGCAGGAAAATATCGCCAATGAGCATGCGATATTCTGGATGTCCAGACCAACGCCGAATATCAGTATGCCGCCTAAAATGGGACATCCCGACCAAGAATGTAACAGAACAGCCAGTTAGCATCCAATTGTGTTAAAAAGTATCGCTCTGACGCACCGATAAAGAGGAATAACCACGAATCCAAGAAGATAGCAAGAACGCATAGGCGTGTCCAGGGAAGCTGCCGAATGCAGGAAATTGAGGAGCACTCCGCGAGATAGATACGGCGGCTAAGACAGTGTGCCAAAATGGATACACCTATATCGCTGTGTGAGCAGGCCAAAGGTAATATCTTCTGGGTGGCAGCGAGAACTTACCTAGAAATTGTATCATTGCGCTAAGCACTTGCATGCCATTGCTGGAGAAGATGATCTCCGCGGTTCCTGTAGGTCCTGCCGCAGCCATAGTGGCGAAGTCGATGGAGGCGCGAAATGGGGGATGAAATGCATGGCACTCTAGGATGTTTTATGAAATCCCTGAGTTCTATCCGCTGTGCACCGGTGTATCGTTCTGTCGGGACCGCGGGGGGCGGCGGATGCAAAGCTCAAACATCCGAGTCACGTCACCGGGTAGTGCGTTGAAACGACAATTGTTACCTGTAAGTACAATATCCTAGTCCACGAAGGAGGCGCATCTTCTTGTAGGAGCCTACTGGTGAGACAGCCAGACTATAGCTGTTTGGAGAAAAGTTGCATGCTGTAGAGTAAAATAGAGCGTTCAACAACAACTGCTCAGCGCTCAGGGGTGGCGTCAGCCTGAGGCTCCTAATTAGGCAATCGACGTGGTTCAAGTTGAACGCGTCTTTTCGTCGCGTCTTTCTCTGTTGCAGCGATCTCGTACTTCTAGTTGAATCGGTTCATTGTAAATACTCGAGCGGAATGCCTGCACTACCAGATAACCACGCCAAAAGAAAGAAATACCGATCTGTCAGTAGTCAACTCCTATCATCCCTTGCTTCTGCATTGGCTCACCTCTACGCGTACAGGATGGGGCGCCGACATGGACCCGAAAACACATCGAAGGGCCTGGTGTGTGGGTAACGTGTGTGAAGGGGAAGGAGAAACAAGCAGTCGGAGAACTCTACGATCTCTTTGACTCGGTGCGCACGCCTTGCCGTAATATTTTAATCGTGTCCTGACCTCGCCATAAGGTTGCGGCGGAGCTCTGGCCGGAAGATGGTGTGGGCAGTGGAAGTGAGGAGGATGACGAAGACGAAGATCTAGAGACTCAGATTGCCAAGGAGCTATCATCATTGAAGAGGCCAAGGAAAGAGCAACGATTCAGTGCGTGACCTCTCTCCTTCGCAAAGGCCGATCGCTGAGAGCCCCTAGTCCAGTGCAAGACAGAAATTCCCTGTGGTATGTCTGTAGAGGACCTCGTTAGAATCGCGCTAAGGCCCTCCAATAGTCCTTTTCATCTCTTGCAAAGCCCCCGTCGATCCCGTTAAGTTAGTGAGGACCCACCTCGAGGTCGTCCAAAGCACAGGTGCATCGCGTACAAAGTACGTGTATTGCAGTATCACCTTCTGCCTGCATCGACAACTTTTTTTTAGATACACCCAACGTCTCGTCCCCGTGTCGGCAACCTGCGCCGCCAACATCCCCGAAATCGTACTATTAGCGAAACAAACCATTGCATCTTTCTTTTCGGAACACCCGGATGAGCACTTCACCGTGAGTTATCTCCGAGCGCCCTCCCCGAGCTCCTTGGCTCACATTCTTCACGCAGTACAAGATAGACATGCGCATGCGCAGTCACGCAGCATTATCGCGCGCAACAGTTCTTCAGGAGATTGCACAATGCATGCCAGAGGGGAATACGGTTCAATTAGAGGATCCAGAGGCGTGTATCCTAGTAGAGATATTCAAGGCAAGATGAAACATGCTATCCGACTCGCCTATGGTGCCACTAACGAAGAGGGACAGGGCGCATGTGGCATGAGCATGGTCAGGGGATACCACCGTCTGCTCAAGTTCAATGTTATGGAGCTCGCGAATGCAAAGCATGCGGAGGAGCAGTTCGGGGAGGCGGGGACTCGTGTATAGGCTGTGAGCAGTTGGGAGCGTGTACTCTAGTAGGTGAGTGTTTTTTCCTATACTTGCTCCGCCATCTCTGAGCATCTGATCCCTTATCAGATCCCTTATAATTTAGAGTAAAGACGCCAAAGAGACACAGTAGCGGTGCACCACATCGGGGAAGTGCTCGTTGCCGCTAAGTAGCTCTTGACTTGGTCTCGGATTAGACCACCGTCATTCCCGCGCCGAAAAGGAACTCCAGCAAGACCCACTTACTCCTGAACCTCAGCTGCCTTTACGAGGTTCGAACGCACCATTCGATTACCATCCTTTCCAAGTATCCGGCAACGGTGCTCACGGAAGCTTGAATCAGTATGCAACGCTAGGCAAACTCGTTGAAATGATTATGCTGCGGAGTTGTATATGCGACGTACAAGTGGTGTGGATATAACATTGACAAGTGGGACAGCAAGGCAAAAGACGACGGGAACGTAGTTATATCATAAACAAATAGAAACTCCAGAGCACCAAGGCGTCCGTCCCGGCTCCAAAAGCATCAGACTGGTGAAACGAGCGACGCAGAAGCCGCTATTCGTCGTACTCCTCGTCCTCATCTTCGTGCCCATGCCCGCCCGTCCATTCTCGCTCCCAAAGCCGTTCTTCCGACGGCAGGCGGGAGGGATGCGATGGGTGCGTGGGCGGTAGGACGGCAGCGGCCGCATGCAGACGTGTGAGCAGTGCAGAGCGTTCGGATATTAGGTCTTGGATGTAGTCGATGGCTGTAGAGAGGTGTAGGTAGTCAGAAACAACTCGGGAAAAGATCTGCTCGATACCCGGGACCGGCAAGCGAGCCCATTACCGGGTATGGCAGACCAGAGGAAAGTACGCACTTTTCTGAAGCACGACATTCTCACTGCGTGGACCGGCTCTGCCATCGGCTTTCTCTATGTCATCCTGCGAGCCTCTCTTCGCCTTGCCCTTCCCCTTCTTCGTCCCTCCACCTCTGCTGTCGTTCCTCCGCCCACTCGCCGCCGCCTGTTCCTGCTCCTCCAACAAGATCGCCTCGCGCAGGGCGGGGACCGTCTCGCACAGCGCCTCGTACCCTCGGCGAATGTTCGCGCGACGCTTCTGCTCGGACTGGATGTGATTAGCCTTTTTCTGCGACGGCGAGAGGAGGGCCTGCTTTGTCTGCGGCTGCTTCAGCGTGGAAGAGGACGAGGCGGAGGCGGAGGACGACGAAGGTGGGGAGGGCCGCGCGCGTTTGTTGGATGCGGCCGCCGAGTGCGTGCTGGCGCGTTTCGAGCTCGTGGGCGGCGGTAGCGAAGGGGAATGGTATGTCGACGCCTCGGACGCTGGGGAGGCGTTCTCGACGGGCGGGGAGGGGTACGGTGCGGATCCTACGGTGTGCTCGGGGGCAATGGCGTGCGTGGGCGAATACTGCGGCTGCGCGGTGTCGTTTGGCGAAGACTGTTTTTGGAAGGAAAAGTACGGCTGGGCGTGCGGCGAGGGTAGCTGCGACTGCGATCGTGTCTGCGCATGAAAGTGCTGGAGGAACGCGGGGCGCTCGGGGTGGTGTGGGTGCGGTTGGTGCTGCCGCATGCGGCCGTGTTCGCCGTGATGCTGTCCTGGCTGCGGTTGGTCGTGGTCGTGCCCGTGGTTGCTGAGATGTGCAGCGATGCGAGATGCGAGCTCTGCCTCGTCTCTGCGGTGGCCGTTGTGCAGTTTGTGGTGGGCGGGGTGGTTCCAGCCGTCTGCAGAGTCGAGGGACATGAGATCCTTGGTTGCCTTTGCGAGCGCCTCCTTCCCCTGCGCAGGGCTTTCTGGTACGTGCACTGCGCCGTCTTCGGTGTGCATGACCCATTCTGGGTCTACGGAAGACAAGAACGAGTGAAACGCCATGGATTCTGCGGGCGTCAGGAGCGGCGTGGACATGTCGTCGCTAGCGTTAAGCCAACGTTAAGCAGACTCGGTGTTTAGAACAGGATCGTATAGGAAAACAGAGTATGTAGTGGCACGAGGAAAGAATGGGCGACTACATGTGATAGCTTGTGATAGCGAAGAGCAAGCGATGGGGACTTCAAATTAGAGCGTTTCAACTTGTCGCGGCTTGCCACTATAAAACTGGCCACCCCGCATCTTCCGATTTACCCCGGATTTTGCGATCACCTCGACGGTCACCTGGCGCGCCCCGATCAGTCTACTCGCCTCGATATTTGGCCAGCTTAGGCCAGGAACAGAAACCTCCTAAGTTTTTAATCGCGCCATATTAGTGGTCAAGTTCGCAGGACTGAGGAAATTGGTACAGAAGGCGATGAGCTCACGACCTGTGATGTTCGTCTGACCTGTCAGCTGGGCCCCAGCGTACGAGGAGGTTCGGGGGGTCTAGGTGCGCCCCCGTCGAGGCAAAGAAATCAGTATGAGTATCGGGAAGGCCGACGCAGCGATAACCCCCATGATAGATGGCGGCCCATCACAATATCAGATCCGCGCCTGCAATAAGGGTGATCAAAGTCAACAGATCTGGGTTGTGGTATATGTGTCCCTGGAGTCGGCGGGGGCGCGGAGGGATGGATGGGAAAAGATGAGCGGGAGTCGATAATTGCAGCGCAAATGAAGGTGCAAGCAGTAGGTTGCATACGCGACCCTTGTTTGATAGAGTCGATAGCAGCCGACTGTGACGTGCTCTGCGTATTCGGGAGCTACTTAAGTGCCAAAGCCAATATGCATGAGAATGAGAAGACGCACAGCTCATGGACCGTGTGTTCTCGGAATGCACTGTGCACCGTGACTTGCGGTACCGAGAGTTTCCAGAGACTTCCATCTCATGCGCGATCGACGATGCCATCGAAACACTGCAAAGACTCCGAAGAGCGTCACGGCATGAGCCCACGCACGCTCCTAACGGTATGTTCTGCAAGAAAAAAAGGGCTATTCAACTGAACTTCACAACAGGGAATGATAGAAAGGCCGAGGAATACTTAGGCGCCGTGCAGTCGCAAAGATTGCCATACACTTGTAGAGGCTGGTCGTACTGCTTTTGGTGAATGGAGACAATGCCAGTTTGCTCGGCCTGCGTCTGTCGCAAGACGGAAACGTCAGGGTTCCGAAGTTCGAACGTAAGTTGCGCACGAGTCAAAGGTCAAGAAAGGCTGTCAAAGATTGCTACTCCAGTAAGTAACAACACCATATCGATGAAGAGGTGGAGGAGGAAGAGGATCTCGAGCAATGCAAGTAGTTCAATATCACTGGGCTGAAGATAACTAACATGAGTCGCGCATTCGCATCGTGGTTTCTCCTCAGGAGACTCGGAAGAAGAGTTTGTCATAGTCCATGTGCTCAACGTCGAGCGTTTTCCACGTATGCGCGTCAGACTGGGTCGTAGGCTCTCCACCGTCTGTGATTCCGGTCCAGCCCCATTCGTCACCCTGCACACGGATTAGCAGTAAGTATAACGGAAGTATGAGAGGACGCACCGTCTTGTCCACATTCATGAATCCTACAGGACGCTGAGGACTCGCAGCCGACTGCCCATCGACACTCGATGTATCGATGGAGAAGAGGGGATCCCAGGAGACGGGGACGGGAAGCAGAGAGTCCTGCAGGATCCCGGCGCCGACCTCAGGGTGCAGAGGCGTGTATACCGTGTCGGACTGAGGGGGGTATACAGCGTGATCACTGGATAGGTCTGAGAGGCCCTCCGGCCCACCCGCGGAGTCTGCGATCGGGGTTGGTACCATGGTATACGACGGCCCCGACGAATTGTGCGGTAGCTGAGCGCGTTTTCCTATTGATTGCAGCTCGCGGTACCTGCCCTCCAAGAGCGCGATATCTGTGCATTTCAATTAAACCAGTCAGAGAGACGAAGGGTCGGAAAGTGTTGTGCTCACACTCTCTTCCCGCTCGACTTTCTCGCATCTGCTGGATACGGCTCCCGACTTGCCGTGGTGTCCTGCGTACTCTAGTAGCATTGAAAATCCAGTCCGAAATGATTTTGTTTCGCTTTGGGAATGGCCGGGAGGATTTTAGGTCTGTAAACTGTGGCGGTCGGTAGTGATTTAAACCTGTCACGAGCAAAATAAGAGACCGTTCGAAGTCAACTGGGCTTGAAAATTTACTCACCGGCAAGGAATGCGTCCTCGAGAGCTGGAGACCAGACGACTTCCTTTTTTCCCTTACACATCTTCCAGCTCCTGCGGGTGGAGGATAAAAGGTTTGTTCTTGAGTGATCGGATTGAGGGTCTGATAGATGGTCCAGCGTCAACGTGGAAGTGTAGCAGTAAGCCATCGCAGGATTTGGTTTGAAAAGACCTAGTAGCGAGACGAATGCTATAAAGTAGGGCTCACCATGATATACGGATTTTACAGCTCATCCGTCGCCGCAGTGTCCAGCGGGGACCTGAACGACAATCTTGAACCACTTCAACCTGCCTAGCGTTTCCACCGCGGGAGCGCCGAGAGCCAAGCGATCGTTTTGGAGAAGTGCGTGCAAATGTTTCCGTGCATTGGAAATGCGGGCTTGTGAGCAGATTTCGCACTGTGAACTACCTACTCGAGAGTTGGGCTGCAAGTTCGAGCGCAGATCGTCCATTAATCGGTAACGCCGCGGAGTTCAAATATCAGGGACCAGCGCTTTGCCCTCGTCTCCGAGTCCCCCACGACGCAGGCACATGCATACAAAACTTCCTGGACAGCTTCGAGTTCGTATGCCGATGCCTTCGCGTTTCTGTTTCCTTGCCGAAACTTTGAGTTTACAAGTGCACTGCTCGATGAAGCGCAACACTAGCGCAACGGTGAGCAACGGTATCGTTATTGGGGCGAATATTCTGCTGATTGGCAAGGTCAGGATGGTTATCTGGTTCGCGGGTCGGTGCAGAATTCAGTATAGACGCGTCGATCGTCGATCCTTAGCTTGGGCAACAAGTATATGTTGTGCCGCCATCAGGAAAACCGGAGGTTGCTAATTGAGGTTTCGTGTCTGTAATTACCGATAATGAGTCCTATTGAACGGTGCAATATGAACTTTTAGCATTATCCCCATTACTTTACCCCCCGAGTTCATTACCTCTCATTACTGGTACTCACGGCCACCATAGTGACCATAGCTGCGCTATATCAATGCCACACTTCATCTGTAGCGGTACAATATAACGAGTCAACTGTCGGAAAAGTATTTTTTAGCTGATCAGACCCAATGAAACAATATAGCCTGGTAGGGTCTGATCAGACGCACCCAACCTCAAGATCTGGCCTGGTCTGACATCGTCAGGTAGCCGTCAGGTATGATGCTACAGAACCAGGGAACTTGCTTGAGATCGCGACTACAATCCGGCGAGACACGTACTACGTATGATATAGGCAAATTGTATTAATTTCCCGCCCGTAAAAATATGTCTCCATCTACAGTGTCGTTGAGATAATGTATCGGAGGCTTCAATGAATCAAACGCGGGGATCATATGAACGCCCCGGACAAGAAATCGCAGCATGACGAATTCAGTGCGCGAGATGGCCTTTTCCNCGTAAACGCGGCATCCTGCCCATTCCGTACGTGGTCTCCACTTCGTGGACTTGAAGT